>SDVV010038920.1:0-10683 GCA_016164225.1 Gammarus roeselii | reverse complement strand
ACATTTATAGGCACACAATCTGCTAAAGATTGGTACAACTACAGAGTTAAATGGATAGGTTTGATACGAATAAAGTTTGAATCAAAGAAGAAATACATGTCATAAGTATGAGAACGGGGAAAAAATAATCCTTGATTAGATTAGGCTAGGATGGGTTAGGTTTACTGCCATCATCACAAACCTTTAGTGAAAAATGCTACAGTGGATCTGATGAATGCTCGAATAAGTCAGATATCCTGAATTGGAACGCAATCCCATAACAAAGCCTGAATTATTCATCAACTTCCATGCGTATAAACTGCAAACGGATCACAACATTTATAAAAGTAAGACGTGCGGGAATAAGCCTCTAGTAAAGACATGCGAGCGGATAACAACGATCAGCAGCTTGTCGGATAACCTCTCTAGCAAACCCATGGAACCTAAAACCGGCATCCACAAGAACTTACAAAATCACGTTAAACCAGGATGAACTCCAAATGACCACCAAAAAGTGTAAACCACCCCTACACCAGGACCCATCCATCCAGTAAATCGACCTCTAAAATGTTAAACAATGCATGCTAGGGTTCAGTGACAAAATTCCATATAGATGCAGTACGGATTTCCACCTCTTAAACATACATTCCCATGATTATTGTGGAAAAAAATCAAGCAACAATAACTATGAAAATAGTCTAATAAGATTCTCTTCTCTGCTCTAACCGATATTAAATTGTAATACACTGAGATATCCTTCACAGTAAATCGGAAATAAACGTAAACGCAACGAGTTTTTGCATAGGGGACTCTCTAACTCCTCCTAAACAATAAAGTATGGTCCTGCAATAAACATACAATGAGCTAACAGCAAGACCAAGTTTGTAACAAGTCGAATCTTCTAAATCTATTATATCCACGTCAAACATTGCCAGGATGTAAGAAGATATATAAAGCACTACAAATATACAACTTGTAACTAAATTATACCTGAAATGATGTTTTACATTGCAGATACAAACGTAATGTATCCTAATATTCCGATATTGTGTAAAATACCTAATACCTTCCATCGAAGATGTAAACTGTACTGAGAACATACAAAACTGAAAGACACATTCTAAAACTGTCAATTTTTATAAAATATGAAGAATGATGCAATAACAGACCAATCATGCCTGAAATAGTGGGTTACATGGACGATGCAAACCTAAAATATCCTACAAAATCCTAAAACAGTATAAGATAACTATTCATAATTCCAAAAAAAACACTACAAATTCAACATAAATCAACCGATCATTACTAAGTATACGTAACACAATGTAATAACTTACAGCAAATCCATATCGTTCAGGTACTCTCGCTATAAGGCATTAAACCGATACTCGCTCAATAAAAAATCAAGATTAGGCAACCCAAACAATCTACATATGCTTGATAACGAAATATTTGGAATATGGTAACACCGACATATCTGGTTCAAAACTGGTTTATGCGTTATATCGTAGGTAGTTTCTTGAAACTAATAAACCACACTATTCCTATAGATATTATATACATATGAAATAAATAGATGAAAAACACAAAACGTAGCCTAAATTCAATATCAAATTGGTATCAAGCATTCAACCTCTAAGAATGAGTCAATTATACCCCCTAATTAGATGAGAATATAAACATAATATACACTGAAAATATATAGAATCATAATCCAGACATAAAATATATAACGATACATACAGTCAAACATAGCAAGCATGCCACGGAAATAACTGATAAGACAAAGAACAGGTAGGAGCAATCTCACCTAATTTTCCAGGAGCGCATCCAACTTTTTGCCTAGGGGATCCTCTGCCGCACTCCTCCAGAAATTTGGTAAAACAATATTTCTACCAGAACCGAATAAATATATATAACGAGCAACAGTTAGGGACCAATTTTATCCCCCAATACAGCCATTTAAAGAAGAAAAAACCTATATAAATAAAATAAATATCAAACACAATAAAATGGAAAATGTTCATAGCATAACACCTCGCCAATCTAGCCCGCAAGCCTGGCATCCAGCCCGCCGCTCCCTTTCCCCCCCCCCCCCCCCCCCCCCCCCCCCCCCCCGTCAGCTGACTCATGTGCCAAACCAGTTCCGGTCGCGTCGCCCGCCTTCCGCCGATGACTCCGGCCAACCCCCACCCCAGCAAAACTAACTCTATTTACCCTTATGATATTCCTTCGCATCCGCGTTTCATAGCCCTTTACACTACTAGCAACCGACCTCCGAAATGAGGAAGTCAGTAGCCTTTGCGCTGCAAATAGTTCATGCATACCCATCTATGATGAGCGGCTGATGACCCTCAATATTGGCCTGCGAAAGGATATAGCTTGGCTATTCATCATGGTCCAATTTGATCAACCAATTATTGATGCTGATTTGCTTGCCCACCACAAGCTTGTGGTAGAACTACATAATAAGCGGCTCATGGATACCTCCACGAGCCTGACTGCCTCCGCAGGTCTGGCTTTAGCCGGTGCAACACGCAACACCCTAGGAGACGACCCTGACTGCTACAGAAAATTATTAGAGAAACACAGAACCATCACAATGCCTAATACTGCATTGCCAAGGCCTAAGCATGATGTAAGACACATCATCACAACAACAGGACAACCAGTCTTCGTGCGCCCTAGGCGAATTAATCCTAAAGTTGCAGACTAGGCAAAAGAAATCATATAAGGAATGCTGCAGGATGGGATCATTCGATCCAGTGAAAGCCCTTGGGCCTCATCATTAAATGTGGTTCCCAAGAAGGTTGGTTGGAGACTGTGGCGATTTCAGAAGTGTTCATTTCCAGACGGTTCGCGATAGCTACCTTCTGAAACACATGCAAGACTTCTCAACCCAACTGGCAGGAAAAACCATCTTCTCCAAGGTCGAACTTGCCAGCGCCTACTTCCAAATCTTCATGGATGAGGAAAGCATCCACAAAACGGCTATCACCACGCTTTTGGATCTTTTAAGTTCATGCGCATGCCCTATGGCCTCAGCGGTGCAGCTCAAACCTTTCAACGATCCCTTGACTCAGTAATCCGTGACATATCCGTCGCAGGACGCCCAGTCACAATCTTCAACTATGTTGATGACATATTGATTGCCAGCTCAAATGAGACTGAGCATCTCCATGACCTTGAAGAATTTTTCACCAGACTAGCAGCTCATGAGCTTGTCATTCCCCCGCTCAAAAGGGAGTTTGGACGCCTCGAAATGGACTTCCTGGGACACAGAATAACCTCATAGGGATTCTGCCGTTACCCGAGAAGGTCAAGGTTATGAACAATTTTGAGAAGCCCGTTTTCATCAGGACGCTCAGAACATTGTGTGGAATGATACAGTTTTACAACAGGTTCTTGCAGGACATTGCCTCAGTAATGGCACCACTCAGCACACTTCTTTCGGGGAAACCCAGGAAGAATGACAAAATTGTTTGGAACCCAGAAGCAAACCAGGCATTTGAAGATGCAAAAGCAGCACTGGCTCAAGCAGAATGTTTCATCACCCATTGCCTGATGCGCCAACTGCAATTGCAGTGGATGCTTCTAACACCACTGTGGGAGCAGTGCTATAGCAGCTCCAAGACAATCAATGGAGACCGCCTGCTTTCTTCGGCAAGAAACTGCAGCCAAGGGAAAGGAAATACTCCACCTTTGGTCGAAAATTGCTCGCAGCTTACCTTTCAGTGAAGCACTTCCGCTACTTCGTTGTAGGCATAGACTGCCATCATCGCCGATCATAAACCATTGGTTGGTGCACTACAAACGGCAGGAACGAGACCTCCCTCGGGAGAGCCGTCAACTCACCTATATCAGTCAGTTCACAACTGATATCCGGCACATTGCTGAAGAAAAGAACCAAGTTGCAGACGCCTTTTCACGATGTCATGATCAAGAGGAACCAGCCACGCAGCTGCCTCCTGAACAAAACTACGATGATTGTGATTACCTTCTCACAGCAATTTTCATGGACACTGATTAAGAACGACTTTGCACGGAACAACTTTAAGACCAAGAGTTGAAAGCACTACTCGAAGATGAGGATTCATCCTTCCACCTACACAAATTGATGAAATTTACATGGACATACATGACAATGTGTGTCAACCTTACATTCCACAGCTAATGCGCAAGGAATTCTTCTACAAGGTGCACAACATCACCCATCCTGAGAAGCGCGCCCCAGTTCAGCAACTTGACACGCGATGTGTGTGGCCAGCCATGAAGAAAGACATCCGACAATGGTGTGAGCATTGCACAAACTGTCAAAATGGCAAAATAATTCGTCACAACTTCGTTGTATCACAAACCATTCCAACAGAAGGAGGAGAGTTTGCGCAGGTACATCTCGATCTCGTGGGACCTCTACCTCACAATGAGGGTTACGAATACCTATTCACCATGATCGACAGACACACCCGATGACCTGAAATTTGTCCCATCAAAGATGCACGAGCAGAAACAGTCAGCAAAGCTCCCTTGCCACCTGGATCTCATGCCATAGTTGCCCCATCAGCATCACCACAGACCGCGGTCCTCAATTTAAGTCAGCACTGTGGACCAGTCTCATGGAAACCCTTGGTTCGGTGCGTATCAGGACCACCGCTTACCACCCTCAGGCCAATGGCCTGATTGAACGGCTCCACCGCCGAGTCAAGGATGCATTAAAATGCAGGCTGATCCTCATCACTGGGTGGAAAAATTTCCACTCATCCTCATAAGCATGCGATCCGCAGTAAAAGAGGACATCGTCTACACATCAGCAGTACTCATGTTTGGAGTGAACTTGCGGCTTCCATGCGACCTGTTGGTCAGAAACCGCAATCCTGCACTGACCGACATCACCAAGTACAACCAGAGACTTCAAGGCTTCATGAACGAAGCTGGTCCGGCACAGTTTCGACCAATTCAACCAGCAGAGGGGTTTCTCGGCCCCAAACTCAAAACAGCGACGCACGCCTTTGTCCGCATCGACAGAGTACGGCGCCCGCTCGAAGCACCCTACAATGGACCATTTGAGGTAGTTCAACGTACACCGACACACTACACCATCAAGCGACGAGGCAAAACCGACAGTGTCCACGTCTCTCATTTGAAAGCGGAAAGACACTTACCGTTTTCACCGAAGACACTTACCTGTCACGATACAAATCGGAAACGTTCCGTCAACCACACCAGGTCCAGAAGTAGTTCCTCCAACAGACACTGCACATCCGGAGGATCAGTACATGCAACAAACCCAGAGTACCAAAAACCCGCAAATTTACCACCGCAGAAAACAGTCACAGGACGGCGAGTTCAAATAAATCCACGACCTCAAGTCAGGTTGTTCACTCAAACCACCAGGTCTGGCTGAGCAGTAGGAGCATCAGACCGCCTCAACATGTAGCTAACGCTACTCTCTTGGACGCCAGTCTAGAAGAGGAGAACACAATACTGCATCCCCGGCTGCAGTCTGAAAGGGGGGTGATATAGAGGTTTTAATTGACCCTACATTATTCTAATAACACTAAACACATTATACGTGAATCACAAGCACCTATTGCTATTAGGCAATCGCCTCTTTTGATCTCATTGTTTGCGTCTCTCTGAATGTAGCTACGACATTTCTGTTCAGCTAGTACAAATATGATTATCTTACACATAATGGCAGTGCAATAATATTTATTCAGTTAATACACGAATAAATGCGCAGACACTAAAGCACTAAAATGCCACTAAACAAATATCATCAACTGAACAAGATTCAGATATTTTTCTTCAGACCCATCTTGGCATGACCATCCATCCGCCTGTTTACATTTCTAGAGGCTCAATTCCTGAAACATACGAGGCAAGCTCACGTGTCTCTCATAGCGTTTAGTATTGTTTTATTTAATTTAAACATTATTATTTGTTTGTGGAGCAGGAACTGCTGCAACATGTCAAAGCTAGTTACTGTGTGGCAAGTGTCTTCATGCAGTGTGAATATACCTAGCTAGTGTGGACATTGTGAAGTGTATATTTTATATTAGTGTGAGAGACATGACTGAGAAATTAGGAATTTGCATTGTCTCCTTTATCACGTTTAGCAGGCCAATTACTAACCTAATGAAACCATAATTAAAATACTCAGCAAGGTATTACTGGCCAATCCACATGGCAAATTAGTCACCAACTCTGTGGAATCATTTATAACGAGGGCTATACCTTGGAACCCCAAAGAGTTTCACAGAAGACAGCCTTCATTTTATGCTGTGGATTGGCGCAGATCAACAATGAATCAACTCCCTCTGTTTGTACGCCAACCCCCTGCTGGCACGCCTCTGAGACCAAACTCGTGGACCTTGCTTCCATCACTGTCAGTCAAGCCTTACCAGTGACAAGATTACCCGCTGTGAAGCAACAGCGTCCTTGATTTTCTTGCCGGCTTCCCTATCTCCCTTCTTTTTTCCTTCTATATTACCTCGGATGTCATCTCTCAGTTAAGTTGGGAATTTATAATTACACAATACCAAAGAGTTCAGGTCATGTCCTTGTCCTTGTCTGGTATAGGTGCCAGCCCATAATACTCAACCCTATTTCATATTAATCAATCATTTTAATTAAATTTTATTCCATTTTTTGGGGAGTCAGAAATTTGTGCACATAACCCCGACAAGAGCTACGCCCAAGGGTGCCTATTTTCAAAATGATAAAATCAATATTTTAATTTGAAACATATCGAAGGTGCCTTGAAATTGCAAGCTGTACACTTGAATTATTACAGCTCAAAGAAGCTAACTTTACCTTATCAACTAAACTGGTTTTGCCTACTGGTAACTCACTAGTCAACCAAAAGTGCATCTTAGCCAATACACCAAGTCAAAGATTACACTTGTGCTCCATTCCAAACCCTTACAGCTACCAGGCGGAAGCTTTCTACACCCTACCTGAAAATAATTTCATTGAATTCATGGAGTCAGACGCCTAATGCCCAAGTGGGACACATATTCAAATTAAATTGATTTAGTGGTTTCATCATTGGTTGAATTGTACCTTGAAAAGGAAGTACAAGCATCAATTTAATTCATCCCCAAAACTGTGACTTCTCGAGTAGCTACCATTAACTTTCACTCAAATCGAATTCTAGTCACATCATAAACTAAATGTCCACCATCGGTATTACTTCGGGCTATCAGCTGTATCTATCTAGTACAGTTAGTAAATAACGGTAGCCATTGTTGTACGGGAGCGGGCCGACAATGTACATGTGGATCGCTTTGAAACGCTCTGAGACTGCTGCAAAATGTTGAAGAGGTGCCTTATTGTGGTGAGTTATTTTAGCCGACTGACAACTTTGACACATTTGAGCTTGTTTTCAAATGGTTTTGCTCATGTTTGGTCCGAACGCCTTGGCCTCAATCATTTGGACAGTTCGCCTGATACCCGGATGAGCGAGGTCGTGCTGAGACCTTACGTACCCCTCGCGCATTGATTTCGGAATGAACGGTCGTGGCTGGGGCAGTGAAAATTCGTTGTCGATGCCATTTCTGCAATCTAGTTTGTGTGGGTAGGCCCCCCTTCTTTTTTGGAAAATCTCGAATTGCTAGTCGACCATGGTTTTTAATTCCTCATCGTGGAGGTGCACGTTGGCAAGTTCTTCGAGTGTTGTTGCTGGGTCCGCGACAACATTTATCGCATTGGTTCTACTGATTGCATCGGTTACTACGTTGTCTCTACCGCAGATGTATCGCTTGTCCTATGTGAACTCGAGAATGTAGGACAGATGCCTCACCTAGCGGAAGGAGTGCCTGTCCAAATTTGAAGCTTGGATCGCCTTTGTTATGGGCTGATGATCGGTGTAAAGACAAAACTGTGTCCCTTGAAGCGCATAATTAAAGTGCTTTATTGCAAGGTATGCTGCGAGTAGCTCTCGGGAGAACGTCGAGTATTTAATCTCCGTCTTTGTAAAATGCTAGCTAAAGAATGCGAGAGGTTCTACCCTTCCACCTACCGCTTGTTGCAAGACCGCTCCTGCCGCCGTCACTGATGCCTCTACTACAACTGATAACTGTGCTGATGCTGTTGGGGATTTTAAAACGGTATAGTTAGCAAGTTGAATTTTTATGAGCATGAACGCTTTCTTTGCCTCAGGTGTCCAAGCTACTACAGTTGATGTACCTTAACACTTGGGCTTTAGTAGGTCATTGATGGGTGCTAAAGTATCGGCGGCGTGAGGCAGGAACCGGTGATTGTAATTCACCTTGCCCAAAAATCTACGCAAGCCGTGCATATCCGCCGGTTTTGGGTAATCTTTGATGGCTGCGACCTTGCTCGGAATCAGTTTGATGCCTTCTCTGCCGATTTGATGCCTCAAGAATTCTAGGTTTTCCTGGACAAATTTGCACTTTGCCATGTTCACGACTGGGTCGTACGTTTGGAGGCGTTTGAAAACGTTTTCAATGTTGCCATAATGCTCATCTTCGGTTTCGTTTGTAATAAGTATATCGTCGACATAAGCATACGCATTGACGATGCCTCTGAGCACATCGTCCATGAACCTGTAGAGATCACCAATTGACCATACACTATCTTAATAACACTAAACACAGTATACGTGCATCAAAAGCACCTATTGCCGCTAAGCAATCGCCGCTTTTGATCTCATTGTTTGCGTCTCTCTGAATGTAGCTACGACATTTCTGTTCAGCTAGTACAAATATGATGATCTTCCACATAATGACAGTGCAATAATATTTATTCAGGTAATACACGAATAAATGCGCAAACACTAAGGCACTAAAACGCCATTAAAACTATACCATCAACTGAACAAAATGCAGATATTTTCCTTCAGACCCATGTGGGCATGACCATCCATCCGTCTGTTTACATTTCCAGAGGCTCAATTCCTGGAACATCCGAGGCAAGCTCACGTGTCTCTCAAGGTGTTTAGTATTGTTTTATTTAATTTAAACATTATTATTTGTTTGTGGAGCAGGAACTGCTGCAACATGTCAAAGCTAGTTACTGTGTGGCAAGTGTCTTCATGCAGTGTGCATATACCTAGCTAGTGTGGACATTGTGAAGTGTATATTTTATATTAGTGTGAGAGAAATGACTGAGAAATTAGGAATTTGCACTGTCTCCTTTATCACGTTTAACAGGCAAATTACTAACTGAATGAAACCATAATTAAAATACTCAGCAAGGTATTACTGGCCAATCCACATGGCAAATTAGTCACCAACTCTGTGGAATCATTTATAACGAGGGCTATACCTTGGAACCCCAAAGAGTTCCACAGAAGACATATAAGAATAACAGAGTATTTCACCATGTGCCTACCTCAGTGATGAAACTAGGACCCCTGATTCTCAAGTTCTACAAATGACTCCGGTATCTCATACTAGGTTTCTAAATCTAGAACAGACTAATAATTACATTATAGATTTCTTCAGAAGGATACTCCCTGTATCAACCTGGATGCAGGATTTCAACCTTACACAAATAAAATGTACAGTTGCAGCTAGCTATAGGGAATTCCTCGGCCCTCATTTCAATTATTTACAATGTATTTATATCACTGATACATTGTCCTTGATTAGCTATAATATGATATTCAAATTGGTATTCTGTTCACATGGTGTAGCAATCTTTATGTCTGAATAGTACCCACACCGTGGCTTATGCCTATGTATAAATATATAATGTAAATAATCTATGTTTTCAAATAGATTCAATTATCATACAGCTACTATACAGCCTTGTACATTCAAGTAAGAGGAGAACTATGCATTCATAATTCATGATAATAAACATACCAGTCAAATTGTGTTCTCAGTGAATTCTCTTATAATTGTGGAGCTTGAGCCTCTCATCTTAATCCTGGTAGCTATACTATTTTTGTTTACTATTTCTGTTTACTATTTCTGTTTAAATGTTCATTTACTAGATGCACCCATTCCGTCTGCCTGTATGAGGCAGGCAGAATGACATGTAATTGTCTCCCATGAGGCATATTTGGTTTAGACAATCATTTTTGTGCAGCCTCCATTTTATGCTGCGGATTGACGCAGAACAACAGTGAATCAATTCCCTCTGTTTGTACGCCAACCCCGGCTGGCACGCCTTTGAGACCAAACTCGTGGGCCTTGCTTCCATCACTGTCAGTCAAGCCTCACCAGTGACAATATTACCCGCTGTGAAGCAACAGCGTCCTTGATTGAGTGAAAAGATTACCCGCTGTGAAGCAACAGCGTCCTTGATAAGGGTATACTATTTCTGTTTAAATATTCATTTACTAGATGCACCCATTTCGTCTGCCTGTATGAGGCAGGCAGAATGATGTGTAATTGTCTCCCATGTGGCATATTTGGTTTAGCCTTTAGGTGTTGGGGGGTGATAATAATATAATTAATTAATTAAAGTATGAAACCAAATTGGTAATTTGATTAATAATTGAATAATGAGCAATCAGGTAATTAATTACTGTATGAGCTCAAGTGAGCAAAAGGAATGCTAAGTTAGGCTTCCTTTATCAAGGCCTTATTAGTATTGACTCCAATTTGTTTAAGAAGGTAGGTGTATGATGCCGCACCAATAACATGAACAGGGACAATAAAAGAGACAATGCAGTTTTCTGTGATAATATTCCCTTGACTTAACTTCAGGCTGTGCTGGGATAATATAGAA
>SDVV010038919.1:0-10683 GCA_016164225.1 Gammarus roeselii | reverse complement strand
CAGTACGGGTGCTGCGGCACAGCCCGACAGATACCCAGGGGTGGAAAAGCCTGTAACGGGGTGCCAGCCAGAGAGCGGCACGCCCGGGGTGCCCGGTTTTATTCTATAGCCCAGGTGAGCCTGGTCCCAGTGGTCATAACCCGGGTTGGTGTGTGCGGAGTTGGTGTTGGTTTGGCAGGCTCCATGACCTTGCCACTTGAACAGCTTGGGTGGGCATTTCGCCATCACTTACAATATATATATATATTTATATATATATATTTGCCAGTATCTCGCAACAGGAGCACACGGCCAATCTCAGCTCCTGAGGCGCACGGCTTGCTTGGTTCTTGATATTCAATGATGGAAACGCAGATAATGTTCTCAACCCTGCACCCATTGTGCAATCTGGTCTTGCTGGAAGTAGCATTGATCAGGGTGACTCCCCACATTTTCCGCATACTTTAAAATAACTCAGAAAGGTACGCGGCCAAGAAACTTTGTATTTACGGTGTGTAAAGCTACTGTAATGATCATGAAGCACCGTAAGGTTCAACATTCTATCATCAAGCAATAAAAAGTTATTTATGAAAAACCATGTAGCCAGTTATGGCCCCCAAGCAGGGGTGATTACCCGCACCGAACGGTGTGATCCCCCGCACCCCCAATATATCAATAATTGAAACAAGAATTAAAAGTTTGAGAGTACTAATAAAAAAAGCATGCCTGCCTATATTATATATCTGGTGTTTAAAATTATATGCTAAGTAAAATATTATGTCAGTAACAGGTGATTTTTGATGCTCGTCTCTTGCTACAGTCATACTCGACTGTCAAAGGTATTTTTCCCAATTTCACAGCGGGAAACAAAGTTTTTCTCCAATAATTGCAAACTAACATTACTAAAAGTTATTTCTCCTCATCCTGAACTAATTATGACCCTAAAGTATCAGTAAGTGAGCTAATATTACAGAAAATCTATATTTTTAAAAATACGATAGAACAAGTGAAAAGTTTATTTCTTCAATTCCATAGCAAACTAATAGCATTAACATGAATACAAGGCATGCTAGGCTAATTATTGTCATCTTGGTATGAAAATATGATAAAATATTGTTCGTGGGTGGTAAACTTGAATTAACTCATAGGCTTAGACTTGTCATCATATGTTATAAACATTGGGTCATTATAAAATTAGGTATACATATTGAAATTAGCTGTGGTATCATTATTTTGAGTCAATTACTTCCTAATGTCATATGTGTGAAGAATTGCATTTAATTACTTTTCATTGAAGAAAAACTAAGATATCTTACAACAAAATAGGTGTGGGAAATCACCCCCAATTGTTTTTTTCACCTGGAATGATTTCCTGCGGTTGTAAATTTGTATATATCTACACAAGTTAACTTTTCTTTCCAAAATCCTTCTTACACAACAAACTACGACATATTCCCATTATCTTTGGCCCTAATCAAATGGAAACTCTAGCCACAGCATCAATGTTTGCACAACGTTGATTTTTCGGAATCAAAATTATCAGGGACTTTAAAAACACACCTTCACCTGGCAATTTTTCATAAATTCTGTGTGGGTATCAAATTTCTACAAGTAGCTGATACTTACTAACAAAGACCTGCTCTTGCATGTCCCCTAGTCAAATAGTGACATTTCCGACAATTTGGTGCCCAAAAGAGGGGTGCAGGGAGCCACCTCGTGTTGTGAACCTCGGGGTATGGCTCGTCGGTGTTAATGACAGCATTTCACAGGTATCGCAGAAAGAGCAGAAGTAGCTACCTCAGCATTTCCACTCCAGGGTAAATCACCCTATTATGAGGTAATCAAACCACTCCTAGGTTAGTGTCTAGCATGGTGTTGATTCTAGAGGAATCGAGCCAGTTCTCCATAGTCTATGTTATGGACTAGGGTAATTTAAAGACTCTTGGTTTCTGAAAAAGGAAAATTACTGCAGGGAATTTTTTGTTTTGTGTAACCGTAACGATAAGGCAGGAATGGCATCTTTGGTGATAGTCCAATGACTTTTGCTTACTTGAGTTGTCCAGACAGAATTCTGTGTCTTGTACAGTTATAACGTAAAGTCGAGAAAAGCATCCTTCGTGGTGGTCAGATGACTTTTGCTCACTCAAAGTTTCCAGATATTTCTTTTTCAATCAATGTGACTATTTAAATTATGAACTGTAGCTATAGTCTCTGCCTTCTTTGGTTGACTGTCCAAGCAGAATTGGCTATTGAAATTGAACTGTGTTGGCTTCATCTAACTCTGCTATGAATAAAAGTTCAACTTTGATCAATTGATCTCTGTGTGGACCTTTGCTTCAACTGTACTGCTTGTCACTAAATATATGCCACCCGTGTGTCAGTTATTCCTCGCGTGTGAGCGCACCGATCAACTGTTTCTCAACTACATATGTCTCATGCGCTATGATAGGCTGATGCCGACCCTATTCCCCAGTGGACTCATGTCAACACAATCTTTTACCTTTGTCTCATACCTTTGCAGCCCCCTCCAGCAGCGCTACAAGCAAGTGAGGAGCAGCAGAGCCAGGGGAGGCCAGCACAGCCATGCACGCCAGTATAATATTGAGAACTGGAATTAGTGCGCAACATTGGCTATCACATGAACTATCCGAATGAATGACAAAAAAAATTATAGAACAGCACACTGTGCAGCAAAAAAGCATATGAAGAAGCAACACATTCAGACACACACACACATATTCACACACAAGCATACCCACCCACTCACACACACAAACACACACAAACACCACAACCCACCACTCCAGCCTCACAGCAATATATACATATATCCAAAAAAAAGGTTGGGGGGGAGGTGGTGCATCCAGCAGGTAGATCCTAAGCCAGGATACCAACATGTTACAGAAGAACCTCCCCCAACTTGAACAAACTCAAACAGAACATCACCCAGAAACTTTGCAAGTGACCCCTTGAATGCAGCCAGGGAATCAGGCTCCACCACAAAACTTGGAAGGCTGTTCCACAACTGAACAACACATAGTGCTCCAAAGAATCTCCTCTTGATGTTTGTATTATAAGCCAGCATCAAAAGCTTATGGGGATTGCCTGGTGTTCTCACATCAGGAGCTCTCCAAAGAATACCCCTGAGGCTGGCGTCACCATCCAACCTGCAGATGATCCTCCCCTATTTAATGGTTGTACAATGATAGGATTTTAGTTGATGAATTACATAATTGGACGTCGTTTGGCCAACAGGACCATAAGTTAGGCTGGTGAATGTCAGCAGCTTATTTTATATTTGCCCATTGGCAAGTTTTGTTTTGACACCTTGCTGTTGGAGAGTGGCAAATGGTATTTTGTTGACTTGGCAAGCATATATCTGAACGCATCAATGCTGGCAATATAGTGGGGTGTCCTACCCCCCTAGATTTTCTGTGAATGCACTGTCAGTTTTCTCTATTCTTTGCAGCATGTGGGCTGCCTGCCTCTAGTGTGTTGTTTTTGTGATGTATTCTGTGTATCATAGTATGTGTATCTCACCTTTGCAGCCCTCCACAGCCCTGCCAATAGAGCAAGCACACATGGGAGGCAGTACGCCTCAGCGCGCCAGCAATAACAAAAAACAGCATGGCACAAGCACTGCAGCAGGACGTTAGTCCGAATGCGCTCAATAGGTCTAAAGAAAACAAATCAACAAAGATAGTCAAGCTACAAGATCGCATAAAATTGGGTCTAACAAAACTCATACAACTCTGACCCCTAAGCGGTGAAGTGAATCACACTGCACTACATCAGCGGGCAGCCGGTTCCAAATCTGCACGCAGCGAGAATAAAAGAATCTGCCTTAATAGTCCATCTGACAGCAAGGAACCACTAGCTTGAAAGAATCCCCACGTGTGCCAACATCCGTAGGTCTCTCAAACAGAGCAGACAAGCCTGAATCAACAAAACAATGAAAAATCTTTCAACACTTCACAAGATTTGAACACAACAACCTCCTCCTTACAGAAAACAACTGAATTGCTTTGAGCCGCTCACCATAGTCCAATCCACTCAGCCCATCAATCTCCCTGAACTACCTCTTCTGCACAGACTCCAACGATGTCAGATCCCTCAAAAATCCCACATTCCACACACATGAGCACTAGTCCAAGATGGGTTTTATATGAGTAATAAACTAAGAGACCATGAAAACAGAACTCCTAATGACTGTAGGCAAGAGCAGAGCAGACTGGTGGCTAGAGTGGAAGCCTTTCTTACAACACTCCTCACGTGAAGATGGAACCGCAGCATTGAGTCATCAAGCATTCCCAAGCCCTGAAGGAATCAACAAGCTCAAGTACCACACCATTCAATTTATATGCAATTCTATCATCAATCTGCTTCTATTCAAGATGGCCCCTGTAGGAATGCATAAAGAGGAATGCATAAAGAATGCATAAAGACTGCATAAAGACTCACTGGTTCAACAAGAGATTCCATGACAACAACACAGACTGCACCAAATTCAGATCCCTGTGCAAGGAAGACACACCCAGGCAAACTGCTTGTACATTGCGGGCAAACTCGTGTAAAGTTTGAAGTTGTCAGCAAAGGCCTTCCACTCACAAGCCATACCTGCTGCAACATGATTGATGTATAGCAGAAACAAGAGCAGAGCAAATTCAATTCAACAGTTCACCCAAAATACCCGCTCATCTCAGTTTGTCCAACAAAGACAAGTGACTGAAAACATCAAACGCTTTAGAGAAATCCATAAGGACCACATCAACAACTATTCCTTCATCTACCTGATCAGCAACCTTGCACTTATTAAGCAAAAGTTTGTCTTCAGTACAGCAAACAGAAGTAAGACTCACCAGTCAATAATTGAGAGTGTTACTTCTTGAACCAGACTTGAATATAGGATCAACACGAGATTCCTTCCAGGCCTCCGGTACAACTCCCAGGCCTAATGATTTTGCAAAAATCAGAGACAAAGGCAATGACAGCTGCCACGAACATAATTTCAAAAACACCAGGGTGAATGCCATCAGGTCCAGGGGCAAAAGATGAGTCTAAACCACCCTGAACCTTGGAAACTAACAGTCTATTCACACCAATCCCTCTAAATTTTCCAGGAAAAAACTGATGGGGGAGAAGGGCAGGCAGGATCAGCATCCACAGAAACAGACAAAAAAGTCACCAACAGCTGACTCATGTCTCTCTGACCAGCAACAACCTCACTAGATGGAAGCTTCTGAGAACCAACAGAAGGACAGCCCTTCTTTCTTCATCTGATATAGGAGTGAAACATCTTGGGAGTAACAGAGAAGTGTCTGCTAATTTCTGCTCATACAGACACTGGATGTAGCGTGAAAAATTTCTGTACCCAAAATTAGGCCTACTAAATCTGTGCAAGGATACAAACACCTCTCCATGCTGCCTGCCAAGCCTTCCCCTCAAAAGCTTATACTGTGCCCAAGCCCTAGATCTACTAGTCATCAGCTCCCTAGGAGGGCCCCGCAACCAGCTTGGTTGTGAAGCTGAGTCTCGAGTGGGAACAAACTTGTCTACAAGTTTAAGTGATGGCGAAATACACACCCAAGCTGTTCAAGTGGCAAGGTCATGGAGCCTGCCAAACCAACACCAACTCGGCACACAACAACCCGGGTTATGACCACTGGGACCAGGCTCACCTGGGCTATAGAATAAAACCAGCACCTCAGGCGTGCTGCTCTTTGGCTGGCAGCCTTTACAGGCTTTTACATCTCTGGGTATCTGTGGGGCTGTGACGCAGCACCCCTACTGGCTTCACTGCCTAAAAATAGCCACCCATCTCCTGGGTGCCCTCTGGGTTCAATTCCGAGTCTGGCAAATGCAGAGCAGTGCAGGGATATAGGTCTCCCACTTCCAGGCTACATCACAGAACTGGGCAGCATCCACCCCAGGACCTTGGACAGTGGAGGATTCACCTTGGCGCTCTCTCACCCTTGCACTCTCACCCTTTACACCGACTGGAGACCATTCCTGATCAGCTAGATTGACTCAGAAGTGGGGTAAACGCCAAGGGTACTGAACATGAACCTGCTGACAACAGGTCACAAGTTGGTCATAAGATGAATGCCTGAACATCCCCAGACCTCCAGCGCGCCCCAACCCATCATCAGTCAAGGGGGGGGAACACACAAAGGGAGCCACGCTCACAAAGTGAATGAATAATTGACTGAAACAAACTATAACTTTCCTCCACAGTGCCATACAAAAACTCATAATGCCAGTCATGCTCCTCTCTCATGCTCCTGTAATCCCCACAAGACCACAGAACTGATTTCAAACCATTATCCCCTGCATCATTCATCTGAAAGATATACTCACCAAGACAGGGGCATGGTGGCACCCCGGAAGAGGAGGCAAAACCGCTACAGAAGACACCCGATCCTCCTCCGTGGTCAACACCAGATCAAGAATGCTTCCCAGTGTAATTTAATGTCAGTGTAATTTGGTGTATGTCAGTGTAATTTAAAGTGTCTTTTTTGTTTCAAATCTGTGGTAGTCTCAATTGGCTGAGCATGGAAGATTTTGCCGTAACTTGAATCCTAAGAGTAGTTGTCCTCTCAAGAGCGTTTCCCCAGTCAGCCTTGGGGAGTGACCAGTCACTGGATAGTGGCCTGGTTGCCTGTCTACATTGCTGACCTTGTTGTTGGAGGTCCTTAACCGGCAAAGCAGGAGGCCTACCCGTGTTTAGGAGCTCTGCCAGTTACCATTTCACAACTTTGACTTAAGAGTCAGCTCAATGTGTCCCGACAGGAGTTCGTTGGTGAGCTTCAGAGCGTGTTCTCTGATTGAAGATTTCTCAAGTTTTGTCAGCGGAGAACATTGGATGATCATCTGAAGTACTGTACTTCCAATGTAAGATTGCTGGGAGCAATCACACATGTATTTATACACAACCGATGATCTCATTGACGCAGAGGGTCTCTCTGTTTTCCGGAAAAAACAAACTAATTTTGAAAGTATCCCTTAGGAACGGGTAGGGCAAAATTTGGGGGTAGAACTCGTTCAAAAGCTTGATTACCTCAGACTTCATCTTTTTAGATTGATAACCTAGTAGGGGTAATTCAAAATATATTCAATTCCTAGAGGGCCCAATGGCATTACTGCAGGTATTATATTTGTCTGCTAGGTTTTCTCTGAAAAAGTTCCTCAAAAAGTCAATTTCGACATGGAATAAATTAAAGGAGGACAACAGCAAGTAAGCTCTGTCGAGCAATGTGCAAATAGTACTACATTTGTGATAAGAATAAATACTGCTAAAATAATTGCTACCCTGTCTAGAAAAAGTTTTCTTCCAAAAAAACAAGGGGGTAAAAATATTATCCAACTTTTGAACAGTCACATCCAGAAATGAAAGTTTCCCATTGTTTCCGGGCTTGTACGTAATTTTAATACGCTTGTGCTGAGTATTTGAGTATTCAAAGAAATTTTCAGCTTCGGTTTTATTAAAGATGGTGGAAGTGTCGTCTAGATACCTTCTATAGAAAAGGGGCTTACAGTCCATCGGGGAACTACTGATCAAATGTTTCTCAAAACTGTCTAAGAAGATGTTAGCTATAAGAGGAGAAGGAGATAGTGACAAACCCATGGCAAGGCCATCTGCTTGCTTGGAACTGTTGCCATCAAAATGGAAGTAGGAATTCTTCAAAGCCTAATCTAAAAGTTTTTTGAACTGAGTAGCTTTGGTGTATGTGTGTGTGTGTGTGTATGTGTGTGTGTGTGTATGTGTATGTGTGTGTGTGTGTGTGTATATGTGTGTGTGTATGTGTGTGTGTGTGTGTGTCTATGTGTGTGTGTGTATGTATGTGTCTGTGCATGTGTGTGTATGTGTGTGTGCTCAAAGGTGTAAAACTTTGTAGTGCTAATGGGCCAGGTTGAATTGGTATGTGTGCGAGTTCATGTGAGGGAATGGCCTCTTCCCATTTCTGGGGTATTCAACTTGGAACTGTAATAGTTAATTGAATATTAGAACTGGAGACATGTTCTAGTACTATGCAGTCTAGTACTATATGCAGTTGGTGGGCCTGTGCAAGTCGTGGTTGACTTCTTCTGTGTCCTTCTCCTTTGTTGATTTGCCACGGTTTCAGATGGTGAGGGGGGTGTGGTGGGGGAAGTGAAAAAGCATGGAGTCTGTTGGTATGTTGCTAACAATTTGAAATTTTTGCCAATTGAGGTGATTTTACCCAATATTGCTGCTATTTCCTTCCTTGATTATGATGTTCTGGTTGTGGTGGCGTACCGCCCTCCCTCCTACTCAGCTGAGGAGAGTGCTAAACTGATTGAATTCTTGATGGAGTTTTGTGTTGGCAGAGAGGTTATTGTTCTTAGGGATTTCAACTTGCTTTCATTGGATTGGTCTGCAGACGTTTTTAATAATTATATCCCTCCCGTTGATTCCCAGTTTCTTGATTGTTTTGTTCTTCTTGGACTCACTCAGTGGGTGAGGGAAGGTACTTTTGTTGATTCAGGTAGCATTCTTGATCTGGTGTTGACTACAGAGGAGGATCGGGTGTCTTCTGTGGTGGTTTTGCGTCCTCTTCTGGGGTGCCACCATGCCCCTGTCTTGATGGAATATATCTTTCAGATGAACGATGTTGCAGGAGATCCTGGTTTGAAATCAGTTATGTGGTCTTGTGGTGATTAAAGGAGCATGAAAAAGGTTTTTGAGGGTGTTGACTGGCATTAGGAGTTTCTGGATGGCACTGTGGAGGAGAATTATAGTTTGTTTCAGACAATTGTCCATTCACTTGTGGACAAGCTTGTTCCCACTCAAGACTCTGATTCACTACCAAGCTGGTTGCGTGGCCCTCCTAGGGAACTGATGACCAGTAGATCTAGGGGGGAGCTTGGTAGGTAGCATGAGGAGGTGTTGGAGTACAGAAACTTTTCATGCTACAGCCAGTGTCTGTATGAGTAGAAATTAGCTGACAACTTCTCTCTTACTCCCAAGATGTTGTTGCTGGTCAGAGAGGCACAAGTCAGCTGTTTGTAGACTTTTTTTTGTCTGTTTTTGTGGATGCTGATCCTGCAGGCCCTTCCCCACATCATTTTTTTCCTGGAAAATTTATGGGATTTCTGTGACTAGACTGTTAGTTTCCCAGGTTCTGGGCGGTTTAGACTCATCTTCTGCCCTGGGACCTGATAGCATTCACCCTGGTGTTCTGAAGTCATGTTCTTGGCAGCTGTCAATGCCCTTGTCTCTGATTTTTGCAAAATCATTGGACCTGGGAGTTTTGCCGGAGGCCTGGAAGGAATCTCCTGTTGTTCCTATATTCAAGTCTGGTTCAAGAAGTAACCCTCTCAATTACCAACATGTGAGTCTTACTTCTTTATGCTGTAGGGTGCTGGAGCGGGTTATTGTGTCCCAGTTGGTGTCTTTTCTGGAAGATTTTGGCATTTTGTCTTAGGGTCAATTTGATTTCAGGGTGGGAAGGAGCACTGAAGAGCAACTTTTGCTTACTTATGGTGAGGTTGCTGATTGGGTAGATGGAGGAATGGTTGTTGATGTGGTCTTTCTGGATTCCTCTAAAGCATTCCATGTGGTCAGTCACTAGGTTTTGTTGGACAAACTTGAGATGTGGGGGTATTCCAGATAGACTGTTAGATTGGATTTGTAATTTTCTGATAGGGAGGCCAATGTGTGTTTCTGTGGGGAGTTGTCAGTGACTTCTGTGAGGTGACAAGTGGTGTGCCCCAGGGTTCTGTGCTGGGTCCGCTCTTGTTCCTGCTATATGTCAATCATGTTGCAGCAGGTGTTTTGTGAGTGGAAGGCCTTTGCTGATGACTTCAAACTTTATTTGAGTTTCTCCCGTGATGTACAAGCAGTTTGCCTGGGTGTGTCTTCCTTGCAGAGGGATCTGAATTTGGTGCAGTCTGTGTCATTGTCATGGAATCTCTTGTTGAACTTTGACAAGTGTGTCTTTATTCGTTTTTACTGGGGCCGTCTTGAATTGGAGCACATTGATGATAGAACTGCTTATTATTTGAATGGTGTGGTACTTGAGCTTGTTGATTCCTTCAGGGACTTGGGAGTGCTTGTTGCAAGACTGTGTTTCCATCTCCACGTGAGGAGTGTTGTAATAAAGGCTTCCACTCTGGCAACCAGTCTGCTTTGCTCCACTGTCAATAAGAGTTCTGTTTTCATGGTCTCTTTGTTTATTACTCATATAAGACCCATCTTGGACTACTGCTCATGTGTGTGGAATGTGGGACATTTGGGGGATCTGAGACTGTTGGAGTCCGTGCAGAGGAGGTGGACCAGGGAGGTTGATGGGCTGGGTGGAGTGGACCACGGTGAGGGGCTCAAAGCAATGCAGTTGTTTTCTGTTAGGAGGAGGTTGTTGCGTTCTGATCTTGTGAAGTGTTAGAAGATTTTTAATTGTTCTGTTGATTCAGGTTTGTCTGCTCTGTTTGAAAGAGCTCCGGATATTGGCACACGTGGGGATTCTTTCAAGCTGGTGGTTCCTCGCTGTTAGACGGACTATAAACGCAGATTCTCTTATTCCTGCTGTTGGCAGATTTGGAACCAGCTGCCTGCTGATGTGGTTCAGTGGAATTCACTTCGTGGCTTCAAGAGGGCCCTCTTACCTTTGATCTCTTACCTTTGCAGCCCCCTCCAGCAGGACCACATCAAGTGGGGAGCAGCAGAGCCGGGGGAGGCCAGCACAG
>SDVV010038918.1:0-10683 GCA_016164225.1 Gammarus roeselii | reverse complement strand
ATGTATATATATATATATATATAGAATATTGCTCATTTATACATAAGTATACATATTTATATAGATACACAGTATCACAAAAATGAACTCCGTTCGAACTCAAACCTAATTTGAATAGCAAAGCACTTCACATCACGTTCGAATATAACTGCCCAATGCAGCCCATGCTGCTTCTCTTTGCTCTCAGAGACTTGCGCATGTGAGTGTTGGTCATGGTTCATATGAGATGACCAATTAGCTTATGAGGAGCAAACTGCAAATACCACTCAGGACGAGTCTACGGGTGTACTGTTAACGTTTCAATTACTCATGTATTATGGAGGGTTGATGATATCAGTATTAATTTGAACTCGTGAATACCTGAACTCAAAATATGCTATGGCAAAGGCATATTGTAAACCCGAATGTTCAGTATTTCACCTTTCAAGAATTTGCTTCAGTTGGCTTTATTTCCCACTAGTATGCGCTACTCTGAGCCCCAATTCTCTAGATGCCGCATGGAGGTAAGACTTCACACTTTCCGTCCACCTCCATGAAATGGTGCAATAAAAGCGTTCTCTTGTGCCCCCACAGTCGCTTGACAGTCAACGATGCAGTAAAAGACCAATTTCCCTCCGCTGAGGAACACTAACTCTCCAGAGGTGGGACAATAGGTAGACAAGCGGGACCTTGGGACTACAGGTGAGATAGAATAGACTGAGATAGGAGACGTTAGTATGGGCTGAGATAGAAGACGTTGGTATGGGCTGAAATACAGGATACTGAGACGTAGGAAAAGACTGAGATAGAAGACGTTAATACGGGCTGAGATAGAAGACGTATAAATGGGCTGAGATACACGATACTGAGACGTAGGAATAGACTGTGATAGAAGACGTCAATATGGGCTGAGATAGAAGACGTTAATATGGGCTGAGATAGAAGACGTTAGCATGGGCTGAGATAGGTGATACTGAGACGTAAGAATGGGCTAGACAGATGAGTTTGAGAGTAATAAATGTTGACGTTGCTGGAGCCTTTGACTTAAGAAAGAGTTGAGGGTTAGAAGCCTGGGACTTCAGAATGAGCTGAGATTGAGGAAATTGACTGAGCCTCTGAAATGGGTGAAACAACTGGGAAATGAGCTGAAATAGAGGAGAGGAAGCTCAGTTTTTAGAATGAGATGAGGAAAGGAAGGTGAAACTAATAGAGAAACGGATATTCCCAGCCCGAAGTTCCAACAATTGTTACTCGCTTGACAGGTGATGCAGTGCGGTCATTGCTGGGAATAGTGATGAGCAGAAATATGAGTCGTGGGCTTGGAGAGGGTTAGTTTTATTTTAAGATTTCACCGAGACCAAGTATTTTAGTTACAATGAAAACTCAGATATAAGTTCATATGTTTTTTTTTAATGATACCGCAAAGGTCCCGAACCTCCATCAACAGCGCTGAGGTTTGTTCAGTACCACACCGTGGGTAGCTTGTTCAGGGGACGGGCTGTTCGTCACTCTTCCACCTGCCATGTTGAGACCTACAAACTCTTATCCGTTGTGTCTCTTTCACCTGCCATGTTCAGACCTATAAACTCTTATCCGTTGTGTCTCTTTCAGCTGCCATGTTGAGACCTACAAACTCTTATCCGTTGTGTCTCTTTCAGCTGCCATGTTGAGACCCACAAACTCTTATCCGTTGTGTCTCTTTCATCTGCCATGTTGAGACCTACAAACTCTTATCCGTTGTGTCTCTTTCAGCTGCCATGTTGAGACCTACAAACTCTTATCCGTTGTGTCTCTTTCAGCTGCCATGTTGAGACCTAAAAACTCTTATCCGTTGTGTCTCTTTCAGCTGCCATGTTGAGACCTTCAAACTCTTATCCGTTGAGTCTCTTTCAGCTGCCATGTTGAGACCTACAAACTCTTATCCGTTGCGTCTCTTTCAGCTGCCCTGTTGAGACCTACAAACTCTTATCCGTTGCGTCTCTTTCAGCTGCCATGCTGAGACCTACGAACTATAATCCGTTGTGTCTCTTTCCCTGCAATGTTGAAACTTACAGACTCTTACCCTTGTGTCTCTTTCCCTGCACATGTTGAAACTTACAGACTCTTACCCTTGTGTCTCAACACATAATATTAAAGATTCCATTCCTGTTAAGATTCAGAAGTACATTATTTCTTTAGATAAAGATGTACTATGAATACCAAATATTCACGAACAATGAACGTAACAAATATACCATGAAGTTCACGATCTTTTCGGACGTTTCGGCAGATATCTATTGCAAAGGAAACCTGAGATAGACCACACTGTTTAAACCGTCGATAAACAAGCCGATATTCCTTTCATCCCTTCGTTTCACGTGAAGCTCAGAAATGTACCGCAGATCGGTGGCTATAAACTCCACTACACGGGGTGACCCGACGACCCATCCACCCAACGTCTCCGACATCAAAACGACCAAACGTCTCCGCTATCAAAACAACCCAAAGTCTCCGCGATCAAAACGACCTAACGACCCAATGTCTGCACGATCAAAATGATAGGCTTTTCGCGGTATTCGGTAGATTCCATTATCGGGTGAGCGATCAATCAGCTGATTCTCTGAAAGGCGGGGGCTGAGTGCGGCTTTGGATTGTTGGAGCTTTTCTAAGAACAGGAAATGTTCTTAACACATAAGCAGCAATAACGGAGAAATAGCAGGTAGCACAATGGGAACTAAATATGAACAATGCACATCCAATTTCCCTAACAAGTATTTAATGAGACCCATTCTGTATATTTAAGAATATATCAGTGCATTCCATAAAGGTCAAATAAGTATTTCGGTAGATAATTTCTGCGTTCATAGTATTGTCGTATTGCTGTATTGCTGGACTCAGGGACTGCCACACAGGAGTCAGGGAACCTCTTGGTGGTCTCAAGGAGGGACTGTCTTGCTGGTGAAGAAGCGTTGAACGAGAGACTGTAAAGGTCATTTGCTGCCCACGATTAATTGCATTGGTTATGGTCTCTATCACCTCTGGTCTTGATGCCCATCAATTACATTGGTCATGATCTTTATCGCCTGTAGTCATTCTGCTCATTAATGGGACTGGTCATGGTCTCAATCGCGTGTAGTAATGATGCCCAGTAATACAAGTTCGGGAGATAAAATAAGTGAATCGGTTCACCAAACTTTTAAGCGCCTTAATATTCTGTGATGGTCAATGGCCAGGAAGATAATGTCATGACACGAACCTACGCTGATATTTCAGCCCAAAATATTCAGAGGCGAAAATGACAAGGAGCCTAAATTGTTTATGCCTTATTAAAGTACCTTCAACGTTGGAATAACATTAATAGAAACGATAAATTCAAAAATAGAGAGCATCCTTTTTCTTTGAGCTGTTCCATCTTTGAAACTCTTTTCTTTGATGACGGCAGCATCGGAGAGAGGATGTTATTCTATTTATATCTCATGCGGACATCCCTAGAACATCTCTCTTCATAAATAGTGCTTCGCCTGATTTTTCTATGCATCCCAAGTATTCCGATGGTCAGACGGACCATCGGACTTTGATGGTATTTCCTTCTCAAATCAGATGGAGTCGCCCATACTCCGTCGCGACCAGTTCACTTGCCTTCTAACACAAACGATTTCATTTGGTCGAAAATGTTTTCCGTATGCTAACAATCATTATTATTGCTTTTGAAATGGACTAATAACCTAAATATTTTTATACCTGCAATTTTGAATGTATCGACAGAAGGTATCAGTAGATTTTGTTTACATTAAATTTGACCTTGGACACATACATGAGTAACCATATTTTTTTACTATTTCAATGTCTCAAATAATATTGTTTTTGTTGGTTCCTTCCTTTGCCCTTTCGACATTTCCTAAATGATTACATACACTCCCGAGAAAGTAATATTCCCAGTGTTTCGAATGAAACTACTCTCTTCGTTAGCATAGCCAAGTGGATTCCGTTTCTAAACATTGTTCATGCTCAATTGTTTTCTCATTATAACCCTGTTTGGAGAATGAAAAACAATGAATTCAAATCTTTTTTCGAATATTTTGCTGAAAAATACATTCTTTTAGAACATGCTACAAAAATCCCGCATTGTATTATACTTCTTAAATCTCATTAAATTTATTTCATTTTTCTCTACCGGATGATCAGTTGAATTGTTATCCACAAAACACACTCTCCATAACGACTCTTATTGCTCTATGCACATTACGGCCGGTCATGACCAAACAGACATAGTTGTTATAAATTCGGGACCCACCCATTTTTTGTTAAAGTACCATATGAATTATGCATCACTACCCGGTGCATGCGCATGCTATAAAAATTGTCTGTGGAAAGGTTCATCAGAAATAATCCTCGTTCTCGGATTTCGGTAAAGAGGACTGCGCAATTAGTTTAGCATTAACTAGAAAAAAATATATCATGACACAAAATAAATGATTTGCTTGCCAGGGGATTCAAGGTTTATTCATTAGATATCGTACGAGCGAACGTATGCTCTGTTGAGATGCCATTCTGCAGAAACAGCAGACCCTAGAGTGTTCATGCATATTATACATACATGATGTGGTCGATAGAACCGTTAAACATATGGTCGAGGTAATTGATAATTATGTATGCAGTCTTTTCCACGTACATAACATTTCCGATGATAAAGAATCATTGGTAACCGTCAAAAGAAAACTGGAACACTTTCTCATGGAATGAAATATTATTGACATATTTCCTTTGTTTAGTCAAAATGGTTCTTCATCGGAAAAAAATTAGAATTATTATTGGGAATTAAATATATATATATTTAGATAGGTGACCCTGGAATGGGGGTACTCGTGGGACTCGCGGGACTCGGGGGACCCGGGGGTTTCGAGAACCCGGGGTCTTGGAAGGCCAGGAGGATTTGGGGGGACCCACTTGGACCCTTCCGGGGCCCATTGGGACACTCGTGAGACCCTTTGGGACCCACCTAATAAACTTTGGGACCCGCTTGAAGCCCCTCTGAACCCTGGGACCCAGCTGTAAAACCGATACACAGAAAAATGTATATGTGTGAAATTCTTGAGTAGAACAATTAACTACTACAGTCCGCGGATTACTGGCGCAGAGGGCAAGGGTCGCGTCGAGGCTGGTCGAGGGGACACGCCGAAATGAGCTGAGACGACAGGCCGAAATGAGCTGAGACGAGGGGACACGGAGAGCTTGGGGGACCCAGGGGATTTGTATTACCCTCAGGGATTCGTCGGGCTCTTTTGGGACCCGAGACACCACTGCCACCCCAGTCACACCCTGAAAGGTTTGAGAAAAAAAATTATGTTATTACAGTCTACATGATCACTAGCTCAGAGGGGGAGACCCGCGTCGAGGCTGGTCGAGGTGCGTCGAGATCAGTCATAACATGTTGAGGTGAGCCGAGTTGGTCGCGACGAGCCGAGACTGGCCGAAATGATTCCAGACAAGCCGAGATGAGCTAAGACGATGGGTCTCGGGGGACCCGGGGTTCTCGGAAAGACCCAGGGGACTTGGGTTACCCTCCGGGATTCGTCGGGCTCTATTGGGATCCAAGGGACATCTGCCCCCATCCCCCCACCCTATCCATTTAAACAATGAGTGCGAAATCAATAATTCGAGTATTTTTCCTGCCCGTGACGAACCTGCCCTTACTTTCTTCACGATCCACAATTTTGTCATGTATAATATATGAAGCTAGTGAATTTGTGCTTGTGATTGTGATTTGCTTTTGTGAATAGTTGTTTGTTCTTCAGTTTGTGCTCGCTCGAGCGTGCACGGACCATATCTAGTTTTTGGGGTTGACCTGGACTGCGTAGCTGTGAACCCTGTGACGCGTTGTGGTTGGAGTTGATCTAATCCGTGAAGCCGTAGTACTTGTACCAGTCCTAACGATTTTACCTGCGCGCACTAGCGTGCGTACATATTACTCATGAAGTTCAAAATGACCGGAGGCGAGGATTCGTTCCGTCTGTGTCTTACCTGAATAAATGAAGTGTACTGTGGTTGACCAGGACCGTGTGGCGGTCTAGATCGTGATGTGTTGCTGTCGGAGCTGGCTTTGTCCGTGTAGACATAAACCTTGTACTAGTCTCGACGATGCTACCTGTATGTACTAGAGTGCGTACATATTACTCATGAAGTTCTAGATGATTGGAAGCGGAAGTCCGTTCCGTCTAAGCGTTTTTTTTATACGCACCAGCGTGCGTCAGACATTGATAAAATTTTCATATTTTTCTAACTTTAAAAGCGTAGTTTATTTATCGCACACTGAGGCGTGCGAGCCTACTGGAATCCATGATCATTGAGCCCTACCGGGAATCCTACTGAGGCTCTGGGGGAACGGAAGATCAAATCAAATCAAACCCACCCAGGAGAGAAGATCAGCATCATTTCCTACCCACTTCCTTATAACGCTTGTAGATAGCGGAGCGAACAAAGTTGCTCCCTAAACGAATCCATTCACCACGAAAAACTCGCTTTCCAAACAACTGTGATGTAGACCGATGGATGTAGGCCAACATGTAAAGAAGTATCTGGCCCACGTCGTACAAATCGATCATGGTAACGCTATACAAAAAATAACATAATAGACAAACACAAAGTAACTGTTGAAATACATCCGTTCTTCAATGCTACAAGACGAATTAAATACACTACCAATTATACTCCTATAACTGACCTAATTGCTTTTGCAGCAGGTTTAGCAAAGGATTACGGAGTCACCAACGTTTCTCTAGCAAAATGGATCAAACCCGAAACAACCACACTACCTCTTATCAAATAACTTTCCCAGGACGAGACACAACGGAATGCATAGTCATCCCGGGCGAATAGGGAAAAAACAAAACCTACCCAGTGGCGACATGGCCTGCAATGTGCAAAAAAGCCTGGAATACGGCCACGTCATCAAATAATGCCAGCGATACATACCCCAACGCTGAAAGAGGTGCGCCGGCGAGCATGACCGAATGGACTGTACAGCCCACCAACCTAACTGCTACCCTGCTCATGCCTCCATGAGGCAGGTGACCGTGACTGCCAAAAGCAGATGGACCAAAAAGCCATGACAACCATACAAAATGACCGCACAGTCATTTAGTATGACAAGCCATCCAAATCTTTTACGACGAAAACCCAAACTGCTGTAATTTAAATTACGCCATAGCAGTTAAATCTACAACTAAATCTACCACACCAGACGACAACCGCGTACCGTCAACACAACCTATTACCATGACCCGAACATTCCTCTCCAGTACTAACAATACCACAACCAGCCCAGCGACCGCCCTCGTAATAGAGGCGGGCGTCCCAATCAATGAATCCACCAGTGCCCAGAAGAGCACTGCGATGGATGATGCCTCGGTCGACCACGAGGAGAGGTTCAACAACCCGTAAATCAAAAGGCGACAGCAGGGTACGCGACGCCTTCTCGCCACGAAACAGAAATATTAGAAACAGCCCACGAACCACAGCTCGCCTCGATCAGAGCGTTGAACGACTTCTGACCATCTTAACTGCGACCGCACACACCGAAAACCAAAGTGAGGTATTCAACCCTCAGCTAACATGCCCGGCACCAAAACGTCTCACAAGTGAGAACGACCATCGCCTGAGCGAGGATGCGTTGATATGGACGAAGAACTGATACCTGAAGCCACTGATCGACCATGCACCGCACTCGACTCAAATATCAGAACGATTACTACTTAGCCCATCATAATGTTTAAAAAAAAACTTCATAGCAGAGAAACGGGCTTGTTCAAGAAGAAAACACAGAGATCGTACCCCCTCGTCCTCCTCCTCCTACATGAGCACTCATAGCCGAGAACGCAGTGAGTCTAGGAGATCATGTTCTACAGTAAGCGGACGCTCTTGCGAACGCTCTCGATCCAAGACACCTGCGCCTCATTGACACGGACACCACGAAAGTTTTTACATTCTACGCGACCGCTCCAGACCATCAAGATCTGAGCGTGAAACAGATCCGAAATGAACCACAGTACAATACATCAATGGAATTGCCAGTGACACCGCCACCTTTACAATCCCTCAATATATCATACATCGTCGCGAAGGTGACAATAATGTGACTGCACACAGCGGAGTGACACTTATGATCCATCAAAACATACCTCATCACCTTCTCCCTCCTAGAACAGAACTCCAAGCTGTCACAGTGAAGATATGTATCTCGAGACCAATTACAGTGGTATCTATTCACTCGTCACGAAACCACGATTTCAGGGAGGCACTAATGACCGATCGGATTAACCAACTGCATCATCCCGTACTCCTTCTTGGATACTTCAACAGCTACCACGCAGGGGAATGATGCGTGAGAACAGACCCCAGGGGAGTGATAATGGCCAACACCATAGACACTCACAACCTGCTCCTTCTCAATGACGAAAGGGAAACCCTCGAAATATAAATCGCCATCAATTAATCAATCTGTTCCCCCACTTAAGCACCCCAACATGTTTGGGGAGTCCTGCCTTCAACACACGACAGTGATCACAACCCAGTGATCATATCGCTCCTTACTAACCGATCAAACAATCCCGACGCACAGGAACTTTGATTCAACTGCCGGAAAGCCATTTGGGAGGAATACCCGACACATGTCGCATGGGATGATGTGGAGGGCCTTTCCGAAGACATTTTAGAGCGCGACCTTGTCATACATCTATACTAGAAGATCGAAAGTGCAGCTGTCGCATGCATCATTCAATATTTACCCTCAACCTTTTTCCCAAAACTTTGGTGGTGCCCGGAGGTACAAGAATCAATGGACCAGCGTGAAAGGATGTTCCGGACCATCAGCCGCGCACGTTCCCCCGGGAACCAAGTAGCCTGGAAAAGGGAAACTGCCGTGTTCCACAAATTTAGCGTGGAGGAGAAGCGAGAAAACTGGACCCAATTAGTTCACACAATCAATCGAAACACCCCTCTTTCTAAAGTGTGAGGAAAAATCAGACGTTTCCAAGGTCGCCACGAGCGACCTATCCACTTATTGTCGGACGGAGACAATGTCTATTCTTCATACGCTGACATCGCAGACAAACTAGCTCAGACTTTCAGTCAAATATTGCAATCAACAAATTATACGGCTTCTTTCCAACGGGAAAAGATCCTAAGAGAAAGTGAGCATATTAACTTCACTTCCACATATGAAGAATTTTACAACAAACCGTTCTCCCTCCATGAACTACAGTATGCTATCGACCACACTAGTCAAACCTCACCCGGGCCGGACCGAGGGCACATCAATACGATCGAACACCTTCCTGACAACGCTCTCCAGCACCTACTAAATGTGTTCAATACGTTGTATTCAAAATCATTCATTCGCAATCAATGGCGGGAATCCGTAATTGTACCGACACCCAAACCCTGAAAATGTCACAGCGACCAGCAAAACTATCATCTCATTGCCCTAACTAGTGTCATATGTAAGACTATGGAAAAAATGATAAACTCACGCCTAGTCGACTACCTTGAAATGCATGCAGGCCTTAACAACATCCAGTGCAGTGGCCATAACCACAACGGACCACCTCGTACGATTAGAATCAGACATTAAACAGGCCTTTGTCCGAAAAGAACATGTTGGTTCCATATTTTTCGACGTTGAAAAAACATACGACAGTACGTGGAAATACGGGATCATGAAGGAACTCCATCGTAAAGGTTTGAGAGGTCGCCTACCATGTTTCATCCTCCAATTTCTACAAAACCGCACCTTCAGGGTCAAAGTTGGCGACACTGAGTTTCCGTCGTATCCGCAAGAAATAAGCGTCCTCCAGGGAAGCGCTCTCAGTGTCACTCTTTTTTTTCCTCAAAATCTATCAGTTAGCCGACATTCTTCCCCGGGACGGAAGACTGCTCTCATCACTATACGTGGACGATCAACAAATAAGGTACAGACACCCCTGCCTCGTGATAATTCAACATGAACTCCAGAAGTGCCTAAACCTAGTCGGAACTGTGCTTCCCTAAACGGATGATTCTCGCCCACTAAAACTAAGAGCATGCACTGACCGAACCTACCGTAAAAAGCATATCGCTTTCGGAAAACACACCGAACTATACGAAGCTGTATAAACCTCAAACACATGTGCAAGTAACGCGAAGATACGCGTTAACTCTTTTTTATCTTGTACGCGCTAATAAGCGAATATGTAACAATTGAAATATGTACTGAATTCATCTTGACAAAATTAATATTTTCGCACGCGAGGCCGTGCGAACTTATTTGAATCAATGACGGTTGCGCCCTACGGGGGAGCCTAATATGACTCACGTTGAGGCTCCGGTGGAAATGAGGCTCAAATCGAAATACACGTTACGTAAATTGGTCATTAATTGCGTTATAAAACTATTTATTACGTGAAGCAAAATATATTTGAAAACAAACCCTGTATTGAACTTCATTGAATAACGCGTAAGTGTTAGTTAGTCATTCATAATTAAAGGTATATGATAAAATTTTATTGTTTTAAAGGGATGAAGACTTTTTCAACAATAGGCACAATAGGATTGGATGGAATTCTTTGCCCATCAGACTGCATTAATAAGCCAATGAGCTCCATTCAACAATGGCAATGGTGGGTAAGCCAATGAGCATCCAGCGCCTAAATCGATAGGCGTTTTGTCCCTTATTGTGAAGTGGCAACTGCT
>SDVV010038917.1:0-10683 GCA_016164225.1 Gammarus roeselii | reverse complement strand
ATTTCTAGTAATTATAGCTACGCCACAGACGTGCCCCTTTGTTACAAGACTCCAAGATAATAATGACGTCGTTCGTCAAAAGCTAAAGGTAATGAGTATTTCAAAAATAGACCATAAAAATGACCCCAAATATCACCAGTCTGGATTTTGGGCTTAAAGTATTGAGATGAAAGTATTAAGAGATAAAAATGTCATGTTGTTTTAAGATGTGTGTGTAATAATTAATAATAAAGGTAATATCAAGGCTGGGAAGCGAAGGTGAGAGAAAACCCAACCACATAATTTGAGCCTTATTTCCACCGGAGCCTCAACGTGAGTCATAATAGGCTCTCCGCTAGGGCGCAACCGTCATTGATTCTGGTAAGTTCGCACAACCTCGCGTGCGGAAAGATTAGTCTTTCAGGGTGAAATTAAGTACATATTTTGGTTGTGGCATATTCGCATAATAGGGCGTACAGTAACGGAAAGAGTTAACGCATATCTACGTGAATGTGTTGTTATCTCTGTGCATAATGGGGTGGAAAGACCACCTCACTTGCACAGGTGATTGTGGTTTAGACAGCTTCGTATAGTCCGGTGTGTTTTCCGAAAGCGATAAACTTTTGCCGGTAGGTTGGGTCAGTGAGTAGGCTCTGTAGGTTGCACGGGGGATTTAAGAAAGCTCGTCGGGCTGCTGCGAGTGCGTTGCAGTCCATCAGTAAGTGCTTTTCGCTGATAGCCACTTGGTGGCAACAGTTGAGGCTCAAAGGTGATGAAGATCGGGGATTTGAGCGTCGGGCGTGTTTGAGATCTGGGGTGTCGGGATGTTGGGGTATTGGGGTACTGGAATATTGGGGTGGCGGGGTGTTGGGGTGTTAGGGTGTTGGGGTAATGATGTATTGGGGTATTGAGGTGTTAGGTTGTTGCGATTTTGTTGTGTCACCGTGTTTGGATGTTGTAGTAATGGGATGCTGGAATGATGGAGTGGTGGGGTGTTGGAGTGTTAGGGTGTTGCAGGTCGGGAGTTGGAGGTGTTGGGGGTTGGGGTGCTCGGTGTAGGTGGTTGGGGCGAGTTTGAGATCTAGGGGTGTTGAGTTTTGTGGTGTTCGGTGTTGGGGTGTTATGGTGGTGGGATGCTGGGGTATTGAGGGATTATGATATGGTGGTATTGTGGTGTTGGGGGTTGGGGGGTTGGGGTGTTGGTGTGCTTGGGGGTGTTGGAGTGTTACATCAACATGCCTTTTGACCCAAACTAGGCTGTCTTATGATAGCAAGAAGATAAGTTCTGAAGTAGAACATCTAAGACAGCATCATATGTCTGTGTGTATTCTGTTTTAAAAGATCAAGAAAGGGAAAGGTTGCAGAAGGAAATAACATCTAACGATGACACTCGAAACAACTGAAATCAGAACTTGAAGAGAAAGCCACCGACCAAGATTTTGATCTGAGATTGTCACAGTTTCATTCCTCGTTAAACCAATGCTGACTAGTGTCATTGCTGGACACCGCTTTGCAACAAACAGGTACCAATGCCTGGCACATTTTTCTACCGTGCAGTGCAATGCCGAGCACTATTTTAACCGTACGGGTGTCACCCTTTTTTTTACGAATATTCTGGTGAGTGTGTTATGTGTTATAGCTGGGAGCTATTTAGAGGCGATTCTAGTCAAATTTGTCGAGCCGCGACTTGATCGATTCGATTGCATCGCTCTTTACAACTTCTGCTGGGAGTTGTTCCTTTCCTCGACAACTCTATACGGTAAGAAATACCAAGTGATGTCGAGTGTGAAACGCTCGCCAACGATTTTGTATTTATTGTTCTTGGTCACTCTGATCGCATCTTGAGTAAAAAGGCTCGCTCGGTCGACGTTTTCCATACCCTTCATAATCTTCCACACGTGATCATATCAACTCTGATTCAACGCTTCGCTAGTGAATAAAGGTTGAGTTCTCGTAGTCTGTCCACGTACGCTTTATTGCGCATCGAAGGGAAAAGTTTGTTTGCTCTTCGTTGAACCGTCCCTAATTCAGTTACGTCTTTGTTAAGGTATGGAGACTAGAGTTAGACGGAATACTCAAAGTGCGTTCAAACAAATACATTGTATAACATGAATACTGTGTCCGCTCTTGTACGAGAGAGTGCGACATATCATGTCTAACATTTTATTGCCTTATTTGACAATATCGTTAGATTGATTAATGCTTTTCAAGTCGTTACTAATGATGACACCTAAATTTCTCTCTTCGGTGACAGGAATCAGTTTCTTTCCGAACATTAATTATTCTTGCTTATGGCAATGATGACCGATGTGCAGAACTTTACATTTATCGACATTGACTATCACCTGCCACTTTTCTGACAAATCAAAAATTTGGCTCAAGTCTAACCGGAGCTACTTGTTACGATCAGCCTCCAGGGCACAATGTCTACCCAGACATTACAGTCAAGCTTGAGTTTTCGACTGCCCGAAAAATAGTGATGGCCTTAGGCCTGTCAACCTTGGCTTAAGTTACTTGGGAAACCCCTTGCCTTGGATTTTTTCTATTTACCTTCCAAAGGGTTTCTTTTAGCAAACGGCAGCAGTCCGTTTCCATATTATATTACGGGACAAAGAGACGTGCACAAGTGTATGTCATTTGATTCTTCCTGTTAAAATCAACGAGTCAGCCATTCGTGGCCGGGATCCAATAACGTAGAGGGTCCGTGTTTAGCTCAGGGTAACCCTAAAAATTAACCGAAAATTGGGAGGAGCCTGTAAATTAGTAACCGGCTTAAGTTTATTTTGTGTGCCAATGAGAGCCAAGGTATTAGGACACCACGCCTCCTTGGGAGTGCCCAAATTGTAGAGTGGTTTCATTTTTGGAGGATCATATCATACACATAAATGCAAGGCCCTCCCGTAATTTTTAAGAGTATAAGGGTAAATTGAATGGAACCGCACACTTCTTAACGGAACAGCTTAGATGGAGGTGAGCCCGATAAGAACAGCTATCGAACTCTCGGTGTGACACTTTGCTAGTATTGTACTCTAACATGTAGATGCGTGTAATATTGACTTCAGCGTTCATATGCGTTCCATAGGTTGTTAGTAATTGTGTGATAATTTTGCTATAGATAGTAGAGGTCACGTTCATACTTAGATGCGTGTAATAATTCCTCAGTATTTATGTCTCTTTTTTTTTATCTTCCAACAGGGTGGGTGCTCCCATTTTTTTAGCTGTTCGCTTTTCTTTTCCCCTTTTTAATGTTCAATTTGACTATACACAAAATACACTTTTGTTCCGTTGTGTCGGTTTATATCACAATCATTGATCATGCTCGATTGCGATTTAACCTGTTGACCTGTTACTTTGTTCTTAATTCAAAATAATATTATAAAATAACCAGTGTAATCATTTGAACCTTCTCACATTTCAAAGTATTTGAACAAACGTAAATAAAAGCTTATAACATACTCACAATCAAGCTGGGTTTGCATTTTCCCGCCTTAGTTAGTATCGTCTGAAAACTGGCTAATGTTCGAGAGTACGTTGCTATCGAGATCGCTTATGAGTATCATGAAGAGAACTGGACCTAACACGGATCATTGAGGCACGCCGCTTGTAACTTTACTCCAATAGGAAAAAGTTCCGTTAAGTACGACTAGCTGCCGTCTGTCCGTGAGCCAGTATTTTATCCAGTTATTTAGCCCGCCTCGAATTCCGAGACTGTGCAATTTACTAACTAAACGTTTGTGAAGGATTTTATTGACGACATTTGAAAGTCAGAGTAAATGATGTCGGTCTGAGATTTCGCGTCATGAAATTCCATTATATTCTTGTGGTGTTGGGATGTAGGGGTATTGAGGTGTTAGGATATTGCGGTGGTGGGGTGTTTGCGTATTGGGATGAAGGGGTGACGAGATGATGGGGTGATGGAATAATGGGGTGATGGAATAATGGGGTGATGGGGTGTCGGAGTGTTGGGGTACTGGAATGCTGGGGTCGGAGGGGTCGGAGATGTTAGGATGTTCTATGCTGGGGTCGCAGGCTATTGGGAGTTGGATGTTTGGGGTCGGGTTATGCTGGGTATTGGGAATCAGAGGGTATCGAGGGGTTGGTGGGGTCAGAATGAATAGTTACGAGATTAGAGGACGGTTTAAGAAAATAGTTGGTGGTATTAATGACGATGAAGGGAAATGGTTGGTGGTATAGAGGATGGTGGAGAAAAATGGTTAGCGGCATAAAAGACGGGGGAAGGAAATGGTTGGTGGTATAGAGGATTGTGGAAGGAAATGGTAAGCGGTATAGAATATTTACCTGAGGTAGGGGCTGAAGTTGCTGAGAAAATGTTAAGGAAAGGGGTAGGGAGGCGAGAAATGCCATGCAAGTCACGGTCTTAAACATATACATGTTATATACGAAACAGCGGCAACACGCCTATCCATCTCTTCAGCCAGTCCCATTGATGAGCTTAGACAACAAGATCATCAATGGGACATCAAAAGGACATCAATGCAGCAAAACTCATCAATGGTACAAAAGGACATTAGAGGGACATCAATGCAACAAGACTCACAAAAGGGACATCACTCATTAAAAATTTGCCTTACAGGAGGTTGACATATTTAGTATTGATTCAGATCATACAAAAATGATGATAGCCCTTTAATATAACCTGAGTTTTTTCCATGAGTCAGTCGCTGTAATGTGAGTCATGTGACACGGAAAGACTCATCCAGACCCAGTAAATAATTTTAAACTTTGCGAGATCATTAATTCTTCTCGCATACGGTTCGGTTCTTCAACGCACAACTCTCAATACAAGTATTTCTTGTCCCCAGAGAGCAGTCTACGACGAAGATTGCTTCCTTGTGCTGGTGCCGTTGATTGCAATGACCAACAATTTTCACATATCCCTCTATCAAAAATATTTTTAGAAGCTTATTTGCTTTTATCATCATTTACATAAAGTTTAATTGCATTTTTCCAGATGTATTAAACGATGTTTTCACAAACGTTCCAGAAATAAAACATACGGAGGTCTATTCTCTTGTCTGTGATGCACATTCCCAGCACGGCCTTGTCGGCGTGTTCTAACTATTGCTTCTTCTTTTGAGCTATATGACGAACACTCTTTATGGCATCAGAAAGCGTTATGGGGCTAGGACGTGCCATGTGTTGCGAGCGCAAGGATGTCCTTCGTCCTTCCTAGGCCTTTCTCAGCACTGAGAGGTAACTGGTGTGAATGGCCCCCCTCCCCTGATGCCCCCCTTGTGAGTCAGACGCCGAATATAAAGACCAACGAGGAAGGGTAGGCGAGGTGGAGGCAGAGGGAGGTGGAACAGCATAGACTCTCCTCACAAACAGACAGACTACTGGCGACTGCAAGCACTTCCTCGCCTCGGTCCTTGGTGTTTGTATCTCATCCTGAGGGATTTGGCAATAAGCCCATTCATCAGGTGACGTCACAGGTCCTGACTGAGCCGTTGATTCTCCGAACAGCCGTGACCGCGTCTAAGACGGCGACAATAGATGAAGGGAGGCGAATTCGTTCATAAATAAACGCATTGTGATTAAAGTTGCTTCTAAATATATGTTGTGCGGGACAGTTTGTATTTGCTTCACAACTTACCAATTAAAAAAGTGTTAAGTGAGAAAAATAATTATTTTGTCTTCTGTAGTATCTGATTCTTTAGTGGATATTGACTCTTACTTGGAATCGTTTAATGTTCTGGTGGATGTAGCCGAGTAATCCACCTCGCTGCTTCTTGGTAGCAATGTCTGCTTGTAGAATTTGCGATCGCCAGACGGTCGATTTTACCAGTCTGGAGCACTCTTAAGCTGACCACAACTGCCCGGAACTATTTAAAATTTATTTCTACTTCATATCAGCTAGTTATGTGGCCTTACTATGGAATCACCCAGAATTGGTATAAAATTTTAATAATAAAAGACTATTGAACCCTTCGATGGTACAACAATGATTGTAGAACAAAAAGTTTCATAGAGCATTCCTACCAATACATCAAAATAACGCGACATAAATTCTTAAATTGAATGAGTGACAAGCGTCTCTTGATAAATTTGAAATTCTTTTCCCACATGAATATGAACCCAAACTCCTCGATGTTAGAGAGGTAAAGTTGACCTGTCGGCCAACATATTCAGGGACGTATCCCAACCTGACATCCAAAAACATACAATAATCATACAGTATAGGGAGGGATAGATAGAAGTCAAACCTTATTTATAAACGGGATCTTCCAGCATCAGCATAATTCTGTCCCGCCTCTCATTTATTGGGGATAATTCGCATCCCTCACTATTACATTTGACCTCCAGGAAGGGATATTTACATTTAATTACTCGTTCCTGAAGGCCACAAGCACTTATTCCATCTCGTACCATCAGACAATCACGTCACATCCTGCAAATACGAAGCTAATCTCTAGAGGCACCAATCAACCTCTTGAAAATGTCACTCTAGGCTACTCTCAGTTTACTGACAGCAACTCGGAAATTTACACCACATGATAGTAGATAGGGTAGCAGTAGGTCTTAATCGGCTGCTTGTTAACATCTGTGGTGTAGAACTTGAATTATTTTATAAGCTGATTACCTTCCGCGTTTAATTTCCGAAGTTTCTTGAAGATGTCACATCGAATGTTTGTTACTAAGTTTCCTAAGTAGGCGATTCTGTTCACATTATCCAGCTTAGTGCCATTAAACAAATTATTCACTGTGAATTGGAGCCTCTGCACGGTAGGCGGTTTTACTAGCAAAGAAACAGATTTGCTACTATTGCACTCGATACCTATCGTTTCGGCCTTGGCCTCGCACATATTTATCATGTGGGGTCAGGAGAACCATATCGTCGGCATAACTTACAGCATTATTACAACAGTTGCCTATGTAACACCCACCACGGCTAAGAGATAGACTCTCATGTAGGCTGTCTACATCAACATTGGATAGGAGGGGCGAGAGTAGGCCTCCCGGCCTTATCCCATTGGTTGTTCGGACCAGGTGCGATGTTGAGCCCCCACTTCGTCTTGCGCATTGTTGCGGTTGGTACCAGTATTTTATACGCTGTGCAGGTGCCCTCTTTCAATAAATTTCTTGAACAGTATCAAATGATCAACGACGTTAGGATAAATACTTTTTTGGCGTCTAGAAAATAAGGATGGTGGTTTATCCGTTGGGCTGCCTGCCCGACTACCATAGGTTAGGCCAACGCTAAATAGGCTTGATTTTGCTAATCCAAGCATTGAATGTGATGCCAGGTATATTACTTCCATAAGAAAATCCAACGCTATATGTAGGTTTGATTTCGCTAGCCCCAATCATTGAATGTGATGGCCCATGTTATGCTCGGTGAATGTGATGACTGGTGTGATGTCCGGCGATGCCCGGGAATGTGATGCTGGTGTGGTGCCCGAAGAATGTGATGCTTGGTGTGATGCCCAGAATGGGATGCATGTATTGTACCCTGGATTCGTCTGTGACAACTTTTGGCTTGACGGAAGCTTCAAGCATGGGAACGACAGTTCTAAGACACATACGAGCACTCCCGCTCACATTACCTTACTGCTGTTTATACGCCTTCAGGAATTCTTGAGTGTGGATAATTTCATTTTACACAAGAAAAGTAGTAGACTATGGTAGATTAAAAAATGGTATAACGAACGACCCTTCTGTTAAGATTCCCGTTCCAAATGGTGTAGACGATACGATTCTGTCAATGTTCATTCAGCGCGACATGTGGTGACCAATAACTTATAATTCTAGATAATGATGTTCTTTATTCCTCCACTTTAGGTATTAACGCGATTGCGAGGAGTACTCCTCATTCCCTTCTGTCCACTAGCGACACTGTTTTCCCCGTTATAATGTACAGTGCTGTAACGAGCACAATCCTTTGCAAGCCACGCCCGTTAGCCGTGTGCATGATCGTGTCTATGCATGATCGTGTCTATACATGATCGTGTCTATGCATGATCGTGTTTATGCATGATCGTGTTTATGCATGATCGTGTCTATGCATGATCGTGTCTGTGCATGATCGTGTCTATGCATGATTGTGTCAGTGCATGTCGCTCACAGTATTGTAAAAACGATCTCCAAACTGTTTAGAAACTCTGTCAGTTTTTTACCGTAATACCGTAGTACGGTATATTACGATAAGAGCACCATTGCGAAGTGCGGCGTACGGCATACGCAATACATACGTGCGCAAACATATGACAATGCAGCTCTTTTAATGGGGATGTGAAGACGGGAATTGCTCTGAACTTCGTTCAAATTCTTGCTCAAACACGCATTTCATATCTTAGGTATTTTATGGAAAGTATTCGTCTTCGAGTCACGATACTCGTTCCAAGTCTTGAACGAGCGGGAAGAACATTTCCGTGACGAGGTCCGAAGGGAACAGCTGGTTTACTCGCTCTCTTCACACTGCAGGACCCAACACCCGCACATGACCCGCCCAACAGCGAGTTGGTCATTAACAGGCAGGCTCTTCGGGGCCGCGTCAATTTGTATTTATTCATAGGATTTCTCCATTCACTAATATCTGTCATACTTTCTTAGAACTCTGTCTTCACACCATCCATCCAGGTCCCTACTCTGTCACTCTTTGTTTTTTGCACTCTTCACACCATCCATCCAGGTCCCTACTCTGTCACTCTTTGCACTCTTCACACCATCCATCCATCCAGGTCCCTACTCTGTCACTCTTTGCACTCTTCACACCATCCATCCATCCAGGTCCCTACTCTGTCACTCTTTGCACTCTTCACACCATCCATCCATCCCGGTCCCGACTCTGTCACTTTTTGCACTCTTCACACCATCCATCCATCCAGGTCCCTACTCTGTCACTCTTTGCACTCTTCACACCATCCATCCATCCCGGTCCCTACTCTGTCACTCTTTGCACTCTTCACACCATCCATCAATCCAGGTCCCTACTCTGTCACTCTTTGCACTCTTCACACCATCCATCCATCCAGGTCCCTACTCTATCACTCTTTGCACTTTCCACACCGTCCATCTATCCAGGTCCCTACTCTGTCACTCTTTGCACTTTCCACACCGTCCATCCATCCAGGTCCCTACTCTGTCACCCTTTGCACTCTTCACACCATCCATCCATCCAGGTCCCTACTCTGTCACTCTTTGCACTTTCCACACCGCCCATCTATCCAGGTCCCTACTCTGTCACTCTTTGCACTCTTCACACCATCCATCCATCCAGGTCCCTATCTCTTTCAAACTCTGTTTATCCTTTCCTCTGTATGTATTCACTTCATTCTTCACGCCATATATCCATCCTGGTGGCTGTCTCTAACTCAATTTCTCTTTTCCACATATATTCACTACCTTTTTCCACGAAACTTCATTGATAAATAAATGTTTCATCTACTCTGGCCTACATCACTCTAATCCCATACACCAGTTTTCCTTTGTCACGTCTCGTTCATCTTCTACCCACTCGGTCCACTCCTGCCATGGATCGAAAGTTCTTCATGTTTAATACGTTTCAACATTCATCTTAGAGTCGCTCACACACCTCTGGCCTCTGCCCCCAGCAGCACAGTCGGAACAGGTACACCCTTGTATGAAACTCTCGCCCCTGCCCCCTCCCCCCCCCCCCAGCACAGTCGAAACAGCTACCCCTGGTATGGAACTCGCTTAATTCCCGCTCACAAACAGAGTTCGACCACTTAATTAACCCTATTTTTTATTTTCTGAGTACACAATGCACCACATTTTATCTGAAGCTCACCTGTGTTTTATCCATTGCCTTTATTTTGAACATGGTATTTAAAAAAAGACGATCTCCTCGAGTACGCATGCATTCAGTCCAGTCACATTCCAGTTGCATTGTAGTCGCCTTGCAGTCGCATTCCAGTCGCTTTCCAGTCGCATTCCAGTCGCATTCCAGTTGTATTCCAGTCGCATTCCAGTCGCAATCCAGTCACATTCCAGTCGCATTCCAGTCGTCTTCCAGTCGCATTCCAGTCGCATTCCAGTCGCATTCCAGTCGTATTCCAGTTGAAATTCCAGTTATATTCCAGTCGCACCTGTATTGCATAATACTTAGGAATACTTATGAATCGTAAATAATATTACCATGTCTCATTTTTACTGGTGACGGTTTTTTAATTTATAAGGTCTGTTGGTGCACAAGAGCAGGTCTTTGAGACTGCAGGTCCACGAGACTGCAGGTCCACGAGACTGCAGGTCCACGAGACTGCAGGTCCACGAAACCACGCAGCGAACGGCAATTACTCACAGCTCTCCTGAAGACTCTCTCGAAAGATGGTTTAGGGTGAACGGTCATAAGTGCCGTCATCGGTGATGCTGTTCTTCAATGATATTCAAGACGATATTCTAACATCAACCTTAACCCAGCATAGCATTTCTGTAGTTTCTTCAGGATATCACTCCACGAGTGCGCTGCTGAACAGCATCGCATTTTTTCACCACATATATATGTATGCTGCCTGTCACCAAGCCTGCGACAACTCACTGTAATGTTCAAGTTTAACTATATTGTGAGGATGGTGCACGATTTCAACAACTCATCATCAAGGTTGCTGTTATTGTTGATATGAGCGTCAATGTATAATTGCCGTTTATTTATCGTTAGTCTATTAGCTAGTCCTATAGGAATAATGCAAATACATTTTTATGCATCAAAATATAATCACTTCTGAT
>SDVV010038916.1:0-10683 GCA_016164225.1 Gammarus roeselii | reverse complement strand
AGAGAAAAAGATTTGTATTGCTCAAAGTTAAGGCCACAATTAGGATGACCAGCAATGATGCGTGTATTCAAGTAATTACAATTACCGTTAACTAGGTTTGGTCTGAGTAAAGGCTACTCTTGAGCATGTTTCACACAGCCAGTTGTTTTCTTCGCTGTTCCTTACAGTGGTGCCACTTCCTGTGCGGTGGATAGCTCCAGAAACCCTCAGGGAAAGAATTTTCTCGAGCAAGAGTGACGTGTGGGCCTTCGGCATCCTCATGATGGAGGTACTCACCCTTGGAGAGGACCCTTATCCAGGTAACTCCTCAACGTGGTAAGTGTAGTGACTTAACGGAGCATTTCTTCCCTCCAGCGGGCAACTTGTAGACAACGTCAACAGTCAGTCGGTAGACATGCTAACCAATGACACATTTTTTAGTAGACATGTTAACCAACACATTTTTTGGTATCCATGTTAACCAACGGCACTTCACTTGGTAGATATATTGACCAACGACTTCTTATTTGGTAGGCATATTAACCAACAACACCCCACTTAGCAAACATGCCAACTAACGACACCTCTCTTGACAATATAACCAACGACGCCTCCCTTGATCGTTGCGTTAATCAACGAAACCTCTCTGGGTTAACATATTAACTAACGACCCCTCTCCTGGTAGATATGTTAACCAACATAGCCCTAACCTATGCCGACAGATATGACCAACGACGAGGTGGAGCACTTCGTGACTCGCGGCCACCGTATGCAGTGCCCCACCGACCCCGTCATCTGCCCTGACTGGCTCTACAACGAAATCATTCTCAAGTGCTGGGAGGAAAACCCGAATAAAAGGGTCTCCTTCTCCTTCCTCGAGAAACAGCTCTCCGAGCAAGTGTCGAAAAGCATCGAATACGTTGAGGACTTGGAGGTGCATCACTAACGTTCTACTGTCACCTCGAATACGTCGAGGACTCGTAGATGCATCAATAACGTTCTACCGTCACCTCTAACTCTTCGAGGACTCGAAGAAGCATCAATAACGTTCTACCGTCTCTCGAATACGCCGAGGACTCGTAGAAGCATCAATAACGTTCTACCGTCTCTCGAATACGTGTAGGACTCGTAGAAGCATCAATAACGTTCTACCGTCTCTCGAATACGTCGAGGACTCGTGGAAGCATCAATAACGTTCTACCGTCTCTCGAATACGTCGAGGGCTCGTAGAAGCATCAATAACGTTCTACCGTCTCTCGAATACGTCGAGGACTCGTAGAAGCATCAATAACGTTCTACCGTCTCTCGAATACGTCGAGGACTCGTAGAAGCATCCATGACACGTTATCATCGTTTTGATTGAGACGGAGAAGTATTAAATTGGTAATTTAAGTAGGCTTCTAGCTCATTTTAAGTAGGCTACTAGCTTACAATAGCAAGTAGTACTAGCCCAGCATAATCGTACTTCTTGTTTCCGTTTTGTCGAGTACGTCGGAAAGAGCTTTAATGAATAACTTGTCTTAGTCATGTTGAATACGTATAGAAGACCCAGAGCTTCCCTATAGACTATGGAGAGTGGGTAATGCGGGTTTAACAATTAAATAAGACATTCCCACATGCACATCTCAGAGTTTATGCAGTTGCAGGTTTGTTAAGGCCTTTCTGATGGTCTATTGTTCCTCTGTATCAGAATATAGACATCGATAGATATTTTGTTTATAAACATGGCATCGAGGCGTGAAAGAGATCAAATTGATTCACTCAAAAAAGCCAGCTTAAGCTCACTACCAGGGGCTAAACAATTGAATATCTGTTCAAAAATTGTTTAGTAAAATACAATGAAACGTTTCAATGGCATTTGGGAACACAGATATTAACTCAACAAGTGAGCGAACTCGTGTTTCAAAAAGTATCTGACATTTTCACAACCACTTCCACAATTGATCTACCAAAAAATACAAATAACTCGCCTTGAATGACTTGCATAATTCGAATTTTGGAGAGAATGTTTAATGTCACTATAGTAGTTGATACGAGCTTTCAAACACAGTTTTTTTTAACGATGGGTTCTAAGTTGAATTAGGAGAGAGGAAAAAAAAAGAGACGCAACTTGTTTACACGATTCCAATTTTGCCTTAGCAAAAACACCATCTGACCCAGTCCAACTATTGCTTCCGTAATGGAAGCGTGGCCTTAACAGTGAACCCGTTATTGTCCAAGTGGACACCGCGACGGACGCTACACCCTCAGGTGGCCACACATTGAGCTTGATCCACACATCAGCGAAAACGACAAAGAACATCGGTACTTCCAATGACGATCTTGAGGTGCTCGACAACCAACTACCATGAAGTGGAAAGAAAAGTAACAGTCCACAAAAAGTAAATCGTCGGGCTTATAATGCAGTCCGACTTATGCCACGTCCAACGAGAGCAAAAGAAGAGAGATCCAACTATCTTATTTGATACCCTACGCAAGAACCTCTCACCGGCATGAATAATCCACGACGGCGAGAGGACGCAAGGGAAATCTGCAACGAAGGACGTGTACCAAGAAACGCAAAGCAAAGCCTCTCTGCTGACGCAAATATTCTACCGGGTAGTACTCAGCAATCCCACCGTTTGAAAAGCTCATTATAAACAATGCGCTTTCAAAAAAAGAACGTAGATCCTCCTCTTCCTACCGCAGACTCACAGCATTGAACGCAATCATGCTGAAAAATCGCACACCCAGCCTTCGGTGCTATCGCGAGCGCTCCCAATCCAGGACATCCTGGTAGACTAGAACACAGCCATCATTAGTTCCATAACAACCCGCAACCACGGCCGACCAGTCAGGTCTGAACACAAGCCAAGTTCGAAGTGGACAAGACAATACTTCAGTGAACTGCCATCGCTGCAAAACTACCTCTATTTGTTTGCCACCCATAAGCCACTGATGCGGGACTCCAAGAGGTTAACTACCAGAAAGTGACCCCTTCATAATTCTGCTATACGTTACACACCGCTGCGAAGGCCACCACATTGAGAGAAAAATGTAATAAAAATCGTATATGTCCTTAATCAGAATCTCTTATTCTGTTATTCTACACTGAGTATTCCTGAAATTTAGAATACACATCTATTCAAGGGTACAATTTTATCGAACAAGGCTTAGTATTTAGGTTACACATTGAGGTAGCTGGTTCTATAAAACAATTGAGTACATTCCAGTTCTCACAGGCTGAAAACAGCTGGAAGACAAATAGTTTGGGATATATTGTGGCACTCACAGGCGTATGGTGCGGATATATCTTTGTTCTGCTCCCAGAGATGGATTTAACTTTTTGATGCGTTACATCGCAAAAATACATTCAAGCAACGAAAACAAAATGAGATATAAGAGCATAATTAAATATTAAACAATAAGGAGAACAATTGTGTTCGGACACACTTTAAGCAGCTCCCTAACACAAATTCATAGGTGTTTCGTGTGTAAAACATGTACAAGGTGTGGTATGTGATTCCGAGCGAAACACCGCCAACTGATAATGCGTAAATAAAAATCAGGGCCTGCAGTGTCGTACCAGTGACAACATACTATACTGCTCCACCAGCACGTACAAGTCATGTAAATATAGATGAGGTATACCACACTTCAGCAATGCTAGTCGACATGTACAGGGATCGTTTACACCTCGTGCTGGCGCATAGTGAAAGAAAATGCACCGCGATTGGTTAATAACAGTGTCAACTGACTCACAGAGTTATGCATATAATTACACCACAGAAATATCTTGTCGCATCAAGAAGAAAAGCTATCTGTACAAGGGCCAAAAATCAAATACTAATTACAATTACTGTATTCAAATACAGCTGCATCAGAAAAGCCCATTTAGCTGGTAAGGAAGTGTACAGGAAATAGTGTCATGTACTTTCATTGCAAGTGAAGGCATTCACAGCGAGTATTGCAATGCATCGCCGCGAAAATAATTTTGTTCGTTTTCCCATGCATACCTGAGTATGCCGTCAGGTTTTAATAGGAATAAATCGTATTTCTCCGGTTCGTCCAATAAATGATCGGAAATTCCCCACCTCCTTTGTAATAATTCTGTCTACGCGCCTGATAGCCCTGACATGGTCAGTTTGCTTTCTTAGAAGAAATATCCAATGTATTTACATTTTAAGTAACATGCTAACAAGTTTCGAAATATAAGCGAATTAGAATAATGCGTGGCTTCACGGTTACTCTGAGTCACATAAGCTTTAGATACCATAAAATGGCACCCGACTCTAGTGGCGCAATGAGGCAACTGTTTGCTTCGTTAGGCCGTCCGTCGGGTAAGTGGCGCAATGAGGCAACTGTTTGCTTCGTTAGGTCGTACGTTGGGTTAGTGGCGCAATGAGGTAACTGTTTGCTTCGTTAGGCTGCCCGTCGGGTGAGTGGCGCAATGAGGCAACTGTTGATGTGATTTGATTTGAGCCTCATTTCCACCGGAACCTCAACGTGAGTCATAATAGGCTCCCCCGTAGGGCGCGACCGTCATTGATTTAGGTAAGTTCGCACGGCCTCGCGTGCAAAAACATAAGTCTCGTCAAGGTGAAATCAAGTACATATTTCAATTGTGGCAAATTCGCGTACTAGCGCTTAAAAGAAAGTAAAGGGTTAACGCGTATCTACGTAAATGTATTCTTATCTCTGTGCGTAATGGGGTGGAGAGACCACCTCACTTGCACAGGTGTTTGGGGTTTGGACAGCTTCGTATAGCCGATGTGTTTTCCGAAAGCGATAAACTTTTTCCGGTAGGTTGGGTCAGTGAGTAGGCTTTGTAGGTTGCACGGGGGATTTAAGAAAGCTCGTCGGGCTGCTGCGAGTGCGTTGCAATCCATCAGTAAGTGTTTTAGGCTGATAGCCACTTGGTGGAAACAGGGGTAAGGTGGCGCGTTTGGTCAAATGTCGACATCCATCAGGTGGTAGTGTTATCCACGTGTGTCCCGTGCACAAGCGGTTGATGAACCCTTTTTTTTTTCTTTTGGTGAACTTTGTTTCCCATTCTCCGACTGAGGATTTGACTGAAAGCATTTTTTGTCCACTCTGTTGCCGCATTTCATCCCATCGGGATGTTATATTGGAGTTGATGATAGGGAACCAGTCTCGGTAATGTATTGCGAAAAATTGTTCTTGGTGAGTAGCTGCCAGTTTAGCAAGCGAGTCCGCATGTTCGTTTCCTCTTATTCCAGCGTTCCCGGGGATCCAGCAGACTTCGACTGCCTGACCCAGTCTCGGACATCGCAAAGAGATCGTGCAGCATTTTACGTAGAACGAGATGTTCGAAGTACAGTGTTTTAAGCTGGGTGAGGACACTCAGACTGTCTGAGAATACGACGTACATGGGGAATCAATCTGTTTTTCAATAGAGATGGCTAGTTCGAGTGCGTGGAGCTCCGCAGAGAACACGGAGGCCTCTTGTGGGAGGGTGGCCGAGAGTGGGATGTCCCCGCACACAGCGGTGGCTACCACTCCGTCTGCGGTTTTGGAGCCGTCAGTGCATATATGGCGGTGCTCTAAATATTCTTCCTCAAGTAGTCTTAGGAATTCCTGTCGGTACGCGTTGGTTGGAGTAGTTGCTTAGGGTACACTTGCAGGTCTAGGTTGACCGGTGGTGGGTTGATCATCAATGATGGTGTGTTAATTTGTAGGATTCGGTAGGAAAATGAGTGCTTAATAGCTTTACGATTGATGTTTAGCGAGGTTAGCAGGTTGTTCACACGTAAGGAAAACGGAGGGCATATATTCTTTTTAGTCGTGAAAAGGCGTTTATCGGATATGTTGGTGAGGTGGCTGATTGTCGGGTTGTTGATCAGACTTCTAGTCTTAAAATAGTATTGTAGCGAAAGTTTGTCTCGCCGGACACGTTAAGGGATTCGATTGGGGTGGAGCGGAACGCGCCGGTTGTGTTACGAATGGCATTGTTTGCGATGGTCGAGAGAGGGTCGAGAGTAGTTTTGGCTGCAGATCCGTAGACAACGGCTCCGTAGTCTATGCGCGATCGTATTATTGCTCTGAACAACGTCATTCCGGTGTCCATGTCGGCGCCGAACTTCAGGGATGTTACCGATTGGATAAGTCCCGTCGACATTTTGCAGCGAGTCACCAGGGCTGCAATGTGGGGTCGCCACATGAGTTTAGGGTCCCACACAAGACCCATGAATTTGATCGTTTCTCCGTATACTAGAGGGGTGTTGTCCAGCGTTAGGGCTGGTTTCAGGTGTAAGCCGGGCACAAGGGTAAAGTGCATGCTTTTAGTTTTAGAGGGCGAGTGTTAAAGTGAACGGTGCCGTTTACGTGGAACTACTGCAGGATTAAGGACACAATTGGTGACAGGACCAATAGATGTTTAAAATTGGGTCTTTTTGGATTAGATTTTTGATATAACTGCATGAAGATAATCCGTTTTTAAGTATGTAAACACATATTGTTGTTTCCTCTAGACCTAGAGGAAACAGCCATATGTATGTATTTGCAATTATGAATACCTAGAAAACATGCAATCTCCACACGAATATAACTGAAATACAACGGGAATAAATGCTGATTCAGGCGTCTAGAATGCGTTGCAATTCAACATGGAGCCCTCGTTCATACTGTGAAAGCAACTCCAAACCGGTGCAAAGACCATCTCAAAGAATTATGGACCAAAGATACGTGGTCACCTTTCAGCTCCAAAATTGACTCACGGACTTCGCCATTTGGTCTGTTCTGTAGGAGAATGTTTGTAGGGCCAGCCACAGCAGCACAACTCATCTCCAGTAGGAGAATGTTTGTAAAGCCAGCCACAGCAGCACAACTCATCTAAAGAATGCTTTCAGTGTCGTTTGATCAAAATAAAGCGAACAACCTGTGCGGCGCAGCTGCAAATTAGAGACACATCGATTGTGAACGACATATTGTTGTACTGTGCAAGAGCAGTCAATTTGTACTTACTAAGGTTTTGTGAACATTTAGCATCACATGACACTCAATCAGGAGTATCTTTATACCCCACGCTGAACCGTTCATGCCAAATATGTCAAAGAGTCAACACAATGTGTAACTGATGCGGGACAATCTTGCCGAATACGTCAAATAATAACGATAACTTTATTAAAAATAAACAAGGGCATTGAAGTAGATTTGATACTCAACTTGCTCCAATACTTTTTTATTTATCTGCCGCCAGTGGAATGTAGACGAAACAAACCAAAAAGCACATTAGGAATAACACATTTATAGTTTTGCATACAATTTTCCTTTTCTCCAACGTCCAAACATTGACGCCTCATCGATCGCATTGCTGGTGCCGACTGCAATGAGGATTTCATTGTTAGAAGCCATTACCCTGGTCATGAGGCTATGTGCCGCTTTACCAACAAGTACTTCAGTGTGATCCGATGCGTTCTCTGCTAATACTCTGTTGGCGGACGTCGAGCGCGGGACCTGCATCAGGCAACCAAAGGTGTCATTATAGCTCACTGTCAGCTTTCTCATAGTTCATATTGTATTGGAATAAATCTTTCCAGCTTTGCTGTAAATTGGGAACACTGCGATTTAAGAAGTTAAAATTTTGCTCCCTTTGTCACAAATACAACTTTTGTATCAGCATGTTACCAACGGCATTTTATCGTCATGTCTGCTTGGCAACATCCTTGTCATCAAAGTAATCTGCAGAAACAATATGCTCAGAATACTAAAATTCGTACACAATATCAAGTGTGACACCATCTAGCTTAACATCAGTCGAGAAGTAATGCTTAGGACCCTTTGGACTGACCAGCATACACACAGGTTTTAAGGTGTTACACACAATATCACAGGTCGGAGCAAAATAACTACTAATATCTAGAAGGTTCTGCGAGGCCGGTAGAGTTGGAGCCACCAACAACATATCCTCGGCATAGCTAATATTATCAACATAGCAATTGACAACATGACACCCAACGTTCTACCTACCTAATAGGTAATTGAGATCATCGGTGTAAACACTAAACAGCATGGCGGCAATTGACCTCTTTCAGTCAATTGATAATGATAGGGAGCCGATTTTGAACTCACCCACCGTACAAGAAATTCCTGCTCTCTGTACCAGAACACAAGTAACTCGACGATATGAAGAGGGGTCAGAAATACAAGACAGCTCCAGTAGAGAACCAAATAGCTCTAATCAGAAGGTGCTTAGGCAACTGGCCCACCTTCGTCAGAAATACAAGACAGCTCCAGTAGAGAACCAAATAGCTCTAATCAGAAGGTGCTTAGGCAACTGGTCCACCTTCGTCAGAAATACAAGACAGCTCCAGTAGAGAACCAAATAGCTCTAATCAAAAGGTGCTTGGGCAACTGGCCCACCTGCGTCAGAAATACAAGACAGCTCCAGTAGAGAACCGAATAGCTCTAATGATGCATTTTCAATGAGTTATTTGGCTTCCGGTATTACATGTGGAGAATATATTCCGTAAAGAACTAAGTATTTCGATTGTTTAAATTCAACTGCAAGTGGCCTGTCAGAAAGCTGGCTCTAATGTCGCTGTCGCTTGATGTCTGCAAGTCTCGAGGACAGCAATTGTGTTGGTGCTCATTGACTACAGATGACTGCCCGCTAATGCAAATACACTCAGCTGACCATCAGTGTCTTTCAATGGCAATATTCTACCCTAATGTCATGTAATTAAAATCTGATCACTGTTTGTTGACCTGCTTATTACAGCTTATTCCATCATTCTTGAATTTAACAGCAACGCAAACTTTCAAAAACTTGATATCGTTCGTGGAGGAACGCATACATGCGAGTTCACATTCATTGCACAAAAATAATAATCTTTCGAGGCAGTAACTTCACCTTTGCTGAGTCGTTTAAAAAATATTGGATAAAATTATACGTGTAAAATTCCTTTAAATCGTTGAATGGTTACCGAATTCATTTTGTCACTCTAAATGGAAGGCGACATAATTACATGAAGCGCATTCCGTGACGATTTACATTCAATTCCACATGCGGGTTTTATTCCACGTCTACTCACAGTCGTCCACCTAGCTAATCTGGTCTATTTGCAACTGAACTAACACCAGTGAGGATGGTGAAGATCTACTCACAGTCATCCACTTAGCTAATCTGGTCTATCTGCAACTGCATTAACACCAGTGAGGATGGTGAAGATCTACTCACAGTCATCCACTTAGCTAATCTGGTCTATCTGCAACTGAATTAACACCAGTGAAGATGGTGAAGATCGACTCACAGTCATCCACTTAGCTAATCTGGTCTATCTGCAATTGAATTAACACCAGTGAGAATGGTGAAGATCTACTCACAGTCATCCACCTAGCTAATCTGGTCTATCTGCAACTGAATTAACACCAGTGAGGATGGTGAAGATCTACTCACAGTCGTCCACTTAGCTAATCTGGTCTATCTACAATTGAATTAACACCAGCGAGGATGGTGAAGATCTACTCACAGTCATCCACTTAGCTAATCTGGTCTATCTGCAACTGCATTAACACCAGTGAGGATGGTGAAGATCTACTCACAGTCATCCACTTAGCTAATCTGGTCTAACTGCAACTGCATTAACACCAGTGAGGATGGTGAAGATCTACTCACAGTCATCCACTTAGCTAATCTGTTCTATCTGCAACCGAATTAACACCAGTGAGGATGGTGAAGATCTACTCACAGTCATCCACTTAGCTAATCTGGTCTATCTGCAACTGAATTAACACCAGCGAGGATGGTAAAGATCTACTCACAGTCATCCACTTAGCTAATCTGGTCTATCTGCAACTGAATTAACACCAGTGAGGATGGTGAAGATAAACTCACAGTCATCCATTTAGCTAATCTGGTCTATCTGCAACTGAATTAACACCAGTGAGGATGGTGAAGATCTACTCACAGTCGTCCACTTAGCTAATCTGGTCTATCTGCAACTGAATTAACACCAGTGAGGATGGTGAAGATCTACTCACAGTCGTCCACTTAGCTAATCTGGTCTATCTGCAACTGAATTAACACCAGTGAGGATGGTGAAGATCTACTCACAGTCGTCCACTTAGCTAATCTGGTCTATCTGCAACTGAATTAACACCAGTGAGGATGGTGAAGATCTACTCACAGTCGTCCACTTAGCTAATCTGGTCTATCTGCAACTGAATTAACACCAGTGAGGATGGTGAAGATCTACTCACAGTCGTCCACTTAGCTAATCTGGTCTATCTGCAACTGAATTAACACCAGTGAGGATGGTGAAGATCTACTCACAGTCGTCCACTTAGCTAATCTGGTCTATCTGCAACTGAATTAACACCAGTGAGGATGGTGAAGATCTACTCACAGTCGTCCACTTAGCTAATCTGGTCTATCTGCAACTGAATTAACACCAGTGAGGATGGTGAAGATCTACTCACAGTCGTCCACTTAGCTAATCTGGTCTATCGGCAACTGAATTAACACCAGTGAGGATGGTGAAGATCTACTCACAGTCGTCCACCTAGCTAATCTGGTCTATCTGCAACTGAACTAACACCAGTGAGGATGGTGAAGATCGACTCACAGTCATCCACTTAGCTAATCTGGTCTATCTGCAACTGCATTAACACCAGTGAGGATGGTAAAGATCTACTCACAGTCATCCACTTAGCTAATCTGGTCTATCTGCAACTGAATTAACACCAGTGAGGATGGTGAAGATC
>SDVV010038915.1:0-10683 GCA_016164225.1 Gammarus roeselii | reverse complement strand
CTCTGTTAGATATTAGCTATTACTGTTTATCATATTTCATTACCTCGTTAAGTTGTTACGCCCGTCTCTGTTAGATATTAGCTATTACTGTTTATCATATTTCATTACCTCGTTAAGTTGTTACGCCCGTCTCTGTTAGATATTAGCCATTACTGTTTATCATATTTCGTTACCTCGTTAAGTTGTTACGAACATCTCTGTTAGATATTAGCTATTACTGTTTATCATATTTCATTACCTCGTTAAGTTGTTACGCCCGTCTCGGTAAGATATTAGCTATTATTGTTTATCATATTTCAATACCTCGTTAATTTGTTTCGCTCGTCTCTGTTAGATATTAGCTATTATTGTTTGTCTTCTATCATTTCGTTATTGTAAATAGTTAGAATATGAACAGCATATCTTGGTAGCCTTTGTGGTGTGTCAGAAGGACTCGGGCAACTGTTTTTGTCAATATGGAGATTTTGTTCGGATAGTTTTGGCCGCTGTCGCCTAGTGGTTGCCATATCCGACTGCGGTGCCAGCCTCTGGGGCTGCATGTTGTGAGTTCGAGCCTCGGCAAGGACACAGCTGTCTCGTGACGGAGCCATGTGCCGCCTCCCCCCTCTGTGACAGCCTGACTTAACAGCCTTCAAAATTAGAGGAAACTGCTGTATGTTTTACGACGCAAAAACAATCGTACTATTGAATCGGCCTGTGGGAAGGCTTGGCAGATTATTCAACGCTACATATGCGGATGGATTCTCCCACCGAACACGTTTGACCTCAAAATAATCTACCTCACCTAATTCAGAACATAAAGTGTTATTTGAATCTTGTTGTTAATTGTTCAAGTTTGTTACAGAGCAATTGACTCCACTTCCATTCCTGGTACCACCTGTTGGTCTCGTTAAATAGAAACTGTTCGTTTACTTTCGACTACATTAGAGATTTGAGTGACGAGGCTTTCTAGCGCTGGAGTCATTGTCCTTCTGGGGCACCGAACGAAGGTGAGACGAAAGTGGTCAACTTCCGACTAATCTTAACGAAAATATATGGATTTTTTTAGCATCCCCATTCGAGAAGTCGAAGTACAATAATCCAGTGTTACTGTTATAATGATGACAATACTGCAAATATAACTTCACTATAGATACTTTGAGTACATTTTACAACTGAGTGCCATCTTACATATATTTATATTAACAAAGGTACGTTAAACCTGGCTCACGTTTATTAATCTTCTCCTAACGTACTCTGTTTGCATAATTCCTTATCACAATAAGTGGTTTCTCTATCTGATTGTGTCTGCTAGTTATTTCAGGTTGATTTTTTCGAGTCCCGTTGTAGTTGAAAATATGTTGATATCCTACTGTTAAGGATAATAGCGTGATATTCTTTGCAGGCTAATCAGATACCAGGAGCGACACTCCTTGTCCCAGCTCTCTTATTGGTGTTTCATTCAGCTTTATCTTCATGATTACGGTTTGAATTGTTTCATGTTGTTGATGTTGTTGCCTCGCATCACATCATCTTGCTATTAATGGCAAAATCATCATGTTTAATATTTTTTCAACCGATTTTTGTTACCATTTTATATATTTTTATATATTTTTTCATATATTTTTTTAATTCGGATTACAACTTCTAAACCCAGCTAGCGGTCAATACTTTTGCCAACGGTGTTCAAAAATATTCACAGTTACGATGTTATGGTTTTGATAATTTTGTATTTACGTATTAAACTTCATAAGCGATTTTGCAAAAAACTTTATTACCACTAGAGGAGATATTTCTAGGGACAAAAAATCTTTTGTTGTTGTTGTGAGAATACCTAGGAGCTATTAATTTCTTATTTTAGTTAATGACTTAAAAGATTTTCCGTAGGACGACACTTTGATAGTAAAAAAGTAATAAATAACCAGACTGCAAATATTGCAAGTCCACGGAGAACTAGAATACGTTTTTTCCATTATAATTTAGGAGTCGCCCCCGAAATGAAAGCGTTTATTATAAACTCGTTCGCTGTAAAGGTGATTATACCGGAGCTGAAGTTAAACTAAAGAACATTAACGCGGCACCTTGATTGAATAAAATCAACTGGAACGCGTTCGATGCATGTTGAGGCTGGTACCTCATGTTATATATATAGATACATTTATCTATTTGTATATGTATAAATAAACATGAGAACCAATTTTGTCCTATGATCACAAAATCACCAGCATTTTTGCGTTTTGTAGGATAACTGTACTGGCGACTGTCTTTAGGTTACAGAAATTTCATCAATTTATAAACTGTGGACCTCACAAGCCCCAATGATGCTCTGCTACCGTCAATCGGTCTGTCAGTTATACTTGGCCTTTGACGCTCTATGGTTCTGAGAAAGGTTTCTGTTTAAGAGATTCCCGAGATTTGTTTCATTTGTTGCATAATGAGGCTCGAAACTATATTTTTGGGCTAATTTCCACCCGTTCTTAGTGAGCGCGATATTTCAAAGAACTAGCGCTTGGTCATAAGGCATGTTTATTATTTATTAACGCTGTTATTATCATCTAATAACAGTAACTGTTATTAGATGTTGTGGTCAACATTCCTATTACATGAGATGAGGTTGAGGGTACTTATGCGCTGTCTAATATCAAATGATCAGTGGAATCCTTATCTGATCATTTATGAGGAGATAATCTCATTGTTTTCAATGATTAAATATCGTGTCTCGTTTTAATTACCTAGATTACTTGCATCACGACGTTGTATCTAAATACAATGTCGTGCCCAACATCGTATGCTTTGTTTATAGCCCAACCTGTATGTTAAGTTTATGTGCCCAACGCTGTATATATGTATAATATATGTGCCCAACACCGTATGTATTGTTTATGCGCCCAACACTGTATACGTAAAGTATGTGTGCCCAACACCGTAAGAGTTGTAAATGTGCTCAACGCTGTAGGTATTGTAAATGTGCCCGACACCGCAAGTATTGTATATGTGCCCAGCACCGCAAGTATTGTATGTATCCTTGATGAGAAGTCACAATCTCATTGGGGCTCTTCTAGAAGCCTAACTGAACTCCCCAAGTATTTCCGTCGGATTCGTTCTCGCTCACATAAGGCGAATCTTTTCTTCTTTTCTTCATATGACTGTTGATGACAGCCCTACGGGTGAGTCTGCATTAACTTCGCGTTGGGACTCCGGTGGAACATAGAAGCAAATAATAAATAAATAGATGACTGTCGATCTTCAGGTACGGAACCTGATATCAAGTTTCTGTTTACAACGTATTACAGGAACACAATGACGACTAATCCCTGATCTTATCCATTGTGTCTGCAAAGTAGAAACGGCTCAACAAATTGGCCAGTTGGACATTGACGAGCATTCATTGTTGTACGAGTTATGTGAAGTCGACGATTCTTTGAAGCTGGTCGATGAGTTGTCGATTTAGATGGCCCAACTGTTGAGCTGCTTTGTGTGAATTATGATGGTAGAAATGTCATGGAGCACTGGCCTCGCTTGTCTGTTACTACTTCGGAATTGCAGAACATTGCCCAACTTCGTATTGAACTTGTGATGAATTCATAGACTGTTCCCTCCCTCCACTCTTGCTTATTAGGGTATTGCCAATACTGAGTTGTGAACTTATCACAGAGTAAGTAGGCTGAAGTGGCAACTACTGAAGTTGTGGCAACTTTTTGAACGCTTTATTTCTGTTGGGTTCTGAACATATTTATCAAACCTGTGTTTTACAATCTGATACTGCACCCACGGAATTAAATTGATAACTTCAACCGTGCAAAGTCAGGTCTTTTTTTCGGTCTGTAATATGGCCAAATAAAAATTGCACGTTACGATGAAAAGCCCTCAACAAATTGATAAATCGTCGTCTGCAACCTTCGCCTTTCATCTTCGAAGTGTTTGTTAGTGGAAATCCTTCCTTTTAGGAGAGGCGAGAGGACTGCTTAAAACTCAACCCTCTCCAGCCTTCGTTGCAAATCTGTTTATGTACCGTTTATGCAAAGCTGCTTGCCACCAGAGAGTATTTTTGGACGTGCTGATTATTTGTGTCTGTACCGTTGTACCGTTTCTGTTTCTGTACCGTTCATGCAAAGCTGCTTGCCACCAGACAGTTTTTTGTGGACGTGCTGTGAACTTGATTCTGTACCGTTGTACCTTTCTGTACCGTTTCGGTTTTTGTACCGTTCATGCAAAGCTGCTTGCCACCAGGAGTATTTGTGGACGTGCTTTGAATTTTTCTGAAGGCGACAGAATTGGTTTTCTTATTCCATCTCACTCCAGCAAACTTTGGTCAACCGCTTCCTTGCCGCTGTTAACACAATTCCCTGAAGTTTCTTTAGCCAAAGTGCATATGCAATTTTTTACGTTGATTTTGTGAAATCTTTCTCCTCTAAATTCTAAATGCACGGCTTCGAAGATTAAAAAAAATAGTTCCGGGAAATGTTTGGCTGCGCTTACAACACATAAGCATTTTTCCAAGGGAACCTTCGGCTGCAGTGTTATTAAAAACGTATGTTCTCGTGAAACCTTCGAAAAATGTCCACGTTCTATTGTCCAATGGCTGAGTGAGTTATGGGTGCGCCTCACAAGCTGCCAGCTGCGGAACAACAGTATTTTTTAATACCTTTTTTGTTGACCCGTATCATATGTACTAGCAACACATGTACCGGCATCATACGTACTATAAGCTCTAAAGTAAGGGACCTTATTTTTATTTTCGCGTCGTGTTTTTGACCTCTCTGCATGAGATAGTACGTTTCAAGGTATGTCGATACAACTGGATGATTCCATGAAAGTTCACATAAATACATAAAATTGTTCTAAGAGGAGGCTTCAATAGAAACGCATAGGATTGATCTATGGCGGTGATAGCACGAAACAATAATCTTTCAATCTTCAATCGTTTAATATTTTTTCCTATTTGATTATTGCATAATGTGTTATCATCTCGCGCCCTGTAACTGATCCCAATGCTTCAGAGTGAATCACTATCGGATGTTTTCAAGAGTCCTGATTATTACAAATCCAAGATTCTGGTCAACGTCCTGATTACGTGAGCCCGCAAATCTTTGCAACGCGTGCCAACGTACTATCAATGCCAGAAATCAATTGTTTGCTTTTTGATTTCAGCATAGTTTTGATGAGAGTGTACGTATTTATGCAAGTTTTGGTTGTAGGTTCACAACTATATTCACAAGGAAACAACCATATAGATACGCACACTTGAAAAATTCATATATTCTGGGTTTTATGACTAAAATAAACCGCGAAACGTTCCTATTTGTGGAGTTGTATGTGCAGTATCAAAAAACTTATCGTTAATGACTGATCCGTAAAAAATAGCCAAACGGAGCTTTTAAGCTTACTTTAAATGTGTGACAAAAAAAATGTTATTTTAAATTTCCTAACTGTTATAGTTAATAACAGTTTCTTCGGGTACTGGTCCTTTACAGGCTGCCGCAGCCACGGCTACTGCCAAACTCCACCCGCCAATTGACAAAGGATTTTATAAATTTGTTTTCAGATCATTTCATTCGTCGGTTCTTCATGTATCCTACGATAGAGCACTGTGTGTTTTCGCACTATCTACTTGCATGTATCCTACGGTAAAGCCCTGTGTTTTTGCACTATTAACTTGCATGTATCCTACGATAAAGCCCTGTGTGATTTTGCACTATTCACTTGCATGTATGCTACGCTAGAGAACTGTGTGTTTTTGCACTATTCACTTGCATGTATCCTACGCTAGAGCACTGAGGTACATTCGCACTATTCACTTGCATGTATCCTACGATAAAGCCCTGTGTGTTTTTGCACTGTTCACTTGCATGTATCCTACGATAAAGCACTGTGTGTATTCGCACTATTCACTTGCATGTATTCTACGGTAAAGCACTGTGTGTATTCGCACTATTCTATTGCATGTATCCTACGCTAGAGCACTGTGTACATACGCACTATTCACTTGCATGTATCCTACGATAAAGCATTGTGTGTATTCGCACTATTCACTTGCATGTATCCTACGGGAAAGCATTGTGTGTATTAGCAATATTCACTCGCTTGTGTCTGAAGGACTGCATATTCGCACACTGAAACAAACATGTCGGCCACATTATTGATAAAAAGCCTTCTGGTTCAGCAATTGCTTGACCCTATCCAAGAATTTTTTATTTTTCCAACACAATAAAAATTCAATGTCAGAATAACATTTGCCAAAACACCCCACTATCACTTCAATCACCCAGTCCTGTCCATGGCATCGTGGGAGCATCAATTTGATGTCCCGTAGCATCCTGCTGCTGGATAGTGGCAAGCATAAGGATATCCAACGTATGAGTGGTTTCCGATCTACCAGCTGAAAAGCATTATAATAACCGTCTTCTTCTCCATGTAACATAATTAGTAGACCGGATGTTAGGATTTAATCCATTTTTAAATACTCAACTTGACATAATTTAAGAGGCATTGTCATTTATGCTATCAATACACTCGAGGTCATCCTACTCTACACGTTTAAATGGTAACAGTGATATATTATAATAAAAGTACGTTGAAGGGGGAATATACTGCAATGGAAGAAGACTCCTCCCTTGTCTTTCGTAGATGATGGCTTATTTATTTACCAGGAGCAGTAGTTGGCATGAGTAATCACGCCCTTCCATAAGAGGTGGACGTTATTTACAGAGCCATTACCAGCTATTAGCTTGCGGAATGTTGCTAGCTCTGCATAAACAAGCTCTCCTGGGAGCAAACAAACAGAATAGTCGAGCACGGGGCCTATGGATTATTGCTGATGCCCATCTGGCAGGTGGTATAAAGTTAGATGATTGTCAGGGGTTGTCCTCACTGTGCCATCAGTCAGGCTACACACTGCTTTAAAATTCATTTAATGACTCACCGATGGCAAGACGCATGCGACTCAGGGTGGTTTCTTATTGGTCCTAAATTAGTCTAGTTGATTGACCGATTTATGTTATTTTTTGCAGATTCCTCTTTCAGGCTTGTATAAGACGGAGCGGAATCTTGTAATTGCTTGTGGGTAGTTCCATGCTTGGTATGTGTTCAGGGCTTTAGGAGTCACCGGTGATAATGGTGAAAATGATGTTCCATCAGCGATATTATTTGGTGATTTTATTGTGTAGTACCGTCGGTTAGATGTGTGGTCATGTTTACAATCTTTTTGGATTACATTTGAATTGGGCATAAAGTGTTTTACCTTGTCTTCGTGCTTTCTATGCGACGAGAGTTCTGGATAGTTTGCTGGTGACAGCTCGAACTTTAATTGCAATTGGTCATGATCATTGTTCATGTTTATCCGGACTCAGACTGGCCAGCCTATTTTGAAACGCAAACAACATTGATAGTTCAGAGTCTCAACATTGTTGTTTTCTTGAGTGAGCTTACCTACCCCCGGGTGCTTGCCTCGTGCATGAATTCAAGTTCTGTCTCGTTGTTGTCTTGCTTTATTTGTTTATTCTCTGCCCGTTGTGGGGGGTTTTCAGGGTCTGTTGGCATGCTCGAGCGGGGTGTTGCAGTAACCCCTTTTAGTAGCGTAACCTCAACCTCGCCACTGGCACATCAACCTCACCACTGCTACCTCAATCTCGGCACTGGTACCTCAACCTCGCCACTGGTACCTCGACTCGGAGGTCACGACTGAAGTAAACTCTGTTCTTTACGACCATATTTTATTGGGGTGGATGGATGACTCTTCATTTTATAAGCTCATTCTTATTTCGTTAGCTCTACTATTTATCTGTGCCTTTTTTTTCATGGTGATGAATTTTGCATTGGTTATTATATGTCGAGGCTGGTTGGGACTAGGTGACCCGGAGAAGGAGGGTAATCGTGGGACCCGGGGAACTCGCGACACCCGGGGTTTTGGGAACCCTAGAAACTTGGAAGACCAGGAGGACTTTGGGGGACCCTCTTAGACCCTTCTGAGGCGCTTTGAGACCCTTTGGAACCCCCTTGAAAAACTTTGGGCCCTCTTGAGGCCCCTCTGAACTCTAGGACCCTTGCTTCCCCCTCCCCACGCTGTAAAACTTATACACAGAAAAATGCAAGAATGTGAAATGCTTGAGTAGAACAATTAGCTATTACAGTCCACGGATTACCGGCAGTGAGGGGGAGAGCCGCGTCGAGGCTGGTCGAGGTGCGTCGAGATCAGTCGAAACACGTTGAGGCGAGTTGAGTTGGGTGCGACGAGTCGAGAGCCCGGCCGAAATGATTCGAGACACGCTGAGATGAACTGAAACGAGGGGACTCGAGTGACCCGGGGAGCTCGGGGGACCCGGGAGACTTGGGTTACCCTCCGGCACTCATGGGGCTCGTTTGGGAACCGAAGGACCTCAGCCCCTCCACACCGCTCCCACCTTGAAATGCTTGAGTAGAAAAGTTAGTTATCACAGTCCACAATGTTACCGGTGCAGAAGGGGAGAGCCGTGTCAAGGCTGGTTGAGGTGCGTCGAGATCAGTTGAAACATGTCGAGACAAGTCGAGTTGACCGCGACGAGTCGAGACTGGCCGAAATGAGTCCAGACAAGTCGAGAGAAGCTGAGACGAAGGGACTGGAGTGACCCGGGGAGCTCTGGGGACCCGGGGGACTTGGGTAACCTTTCGGGACCCATCGGGCTCTTTTGGGACCCGAGGGACCTCTGCCCTCACTCCTAACCTGAGCAGCAGCAGTTTTTCAGCCAATGATGAACCAGCCCTTTCTTTCCTCATCGCGATCTAAAATTTTGTCATCTAAATAAGGCTTATGTATTTATGCGAGAGTTCCTATTCGTGATTTTGTGAAAACGAGTTTTTCAGTCCGTGCTTGCTCGTGTGGGCGCGGACCATATGCAATTTCTCTTGTTGATCTTTACCGCATATCTCTGAACCTTGGGGTGCGTTGCTGTTGGAGTTCATCTGATCCGTGAAGCCGTGGTCCTTGTAACAATTTCGACGACACAATCTGTGCGCACTGGCGTGCGCCTATACTACTCATAAGGTTCTGAGGGGCTAGAGGCATGGATTCGTTTCGTCCTAGTCTTTATCTTACCTGAATGAAGGAATTTTACTGTAACTGAACTAAACCGAGTAGCTGTAAGCATTGATTTGCATTGTTGTCGGAGCTCACTTTGTTCGTGTAGCCGTAAACCTTGTACCAATTTCGACGATGCTTCATGTAAGCACTGGCGTGCATTCATGTTACTCTTCAAGTTCTAAATGAAAGCAGAGATCCGGTTCGTCTAAATGTTTTTCTTGTGCGCACCAGCATGTGTCTGACACGACTGAAATTTTCAAAATGTTTCTTCTTTGACAACATTGTTTTTTTCGCACACTGAGGCATGTGAGCCTACTGGAATCCATGATCGTTGAGCCCTACGAGGAAGCCTGTTATGACTCACGTTGAGGCTCCGGTGGAAAGGAGGCTCAGATCAAATCAAACCATATTTTATAATGTTGAATAGCTGGTGCATAAAAAAAAACATTATAATTAAGTTTGTATCTCTACCGTTTTTCTATAATTATTCACGGCCGTCATGTCTTGATAAGGATGCGTTACGCGCCTTCATTGTTTTTTTTTTCATTCTGCATTCGCAACCACCTCGAGTCGTCCATTATAACCCGCCATTCATTGCTTCACGAGTCTCAGGCGACATCGTTACTGCCCTCGACGGTCTTTCCGATTTAGAGCCCGAAGATTTGTATGCAAACTGTTTATTTGTAGCCTGATGCAGTGTAATCAATCCGAACTGTTCTTATAACGATGTCGTACTGCGCTATTCATCATCAGAAGAATATTAAACGTGATGATTTGTGATTGGTTCTGTATGCCCTGAGCCTATCACTGATCACTTCACCTGTCCTGAACCTGTCACTGATCCCTGCCTCTATCACTGATCACTACTGTACCCATCATGCACCTATCACTGATCACTGCACCTGTCCTGAACCTATCACTAATCCCTGCCCCTATCACTGATCACTACTGTACCCATCATGCACCTATCACTGATCACTGCACCTGTCCTGAACCTATCACTGATCCTTGCCCCTATCGCTGATCACTACTGTACCCATCATGCACATATCACTGATCACTGCACCTGTCCTGAACCTATCACTGATCACTGCACCTGTCCTGAACCTATCACTGATCACTGCCCCTAACAATGATGACTACTGTACCCATCATGCACCTATCACTGATCACTACTGTACCTATCATGCACCTATCACTGATCACTGCTCACCTATCCTGCACTGATCACTGCTCACCTATCCTGCACTGATCACTGCTCACCTATCCTGCACTGATCACTGCTCACCTATCTTGCACCTATCACTGATCACTGCACCTGTCTTGCACCTATCACTGCTCCTGTCTTGCACCTATCACTGATCACTGCACCTGTCATGCACCTATCACTGATCACTGCACCTGTCATGCACCTATCACTGAACACTGCACCTGTCTTGAACCTATCACTGAACACTGCACCTGTATTGAACCTATCACTGATCACTGCACCTGTCTTGAACCTATCACTGATCACTGCACCTGTCTTGAACCTATCACTGATCACTGCACCTGTCTTGCACCTATCACTGATCACTGCACCTGTCTTGCACCTATCACTGATCACTGCACCTGTCTTGCACCTATCACTGATCACTGCACCTGTCTTG
>SDVV010038914.1:0-10683 GCA_016164225.1 Gammarus roeselii | reverse complement strand
TATATATATGTGTGTGTGTGTGTGTATACAATCTGCTAAAGATTGGTAAAACTACATAGTCAAGTGGAGATATTTCATAAGAAAAAATCCTAAATCAATGACGAAATACATGAAATATGTATGAAAACGGGGGAAATACATATAATCCTTGGTTAGGATAGGTTGGGATGGGTTAGGATTACGGCCATCATTACAGAGCTATAGAGAAAAATTGCTACAGTGGATCTGGTGAATACTTGAATAAGCCGGATGTTTTCAATTTGAACGCAATCTCATAACAAAGCCTGAATTGATCAATAACTTCTAAGTGTATAAACTGCAAACAGATCACAGACATTTATAAAAGTATGACTTGCGGGAATGAGCATCTAGTATAGTCATGCGAGCGGATAACATAATTGAGAAGTATATTAAGTTATTGAAGAATTTTACCACTAACACTCTACACAAATCCGGTAGATTAGTTCTCCAAGTCGACATAGAACCAGACCCAAATCAAGTGTCGAGAGGCAAAACATATCAATATTTTGGATCATAATATCCAATTAAGCGTATTTTATACCCAACATTCCATGAAATTAGGCGAATGTATGCCTGATTTAGATATATTCATATGATAACCAATCAAAACATACAACAACAACTATAAAGTAGCTAAATAAGATTCTCTACTCTACGCTAACCGACCATGATTAACTATTATATACGATGTATCCTACCGCACCCAGACGATAATTCTTACTCCAATATTTCACGTGATCTGGTTCATGATTAAGATCGTATACTAATAACATAACAGCCATACCGAAAATATCGTACATTTAACATTGAGTTCATGAGAATAATGTTATTTCTACTACGATACCTGTTCAAATCTATAACAAATTCCTAGGCCTATTTGTTGCTATGCCTCATGTAGGAGAAAATCAAAGCTCACTGTGTCATAACAACGAACTCGCTTCTCAGCAATCTACCACTGATATATAACAAATTTAGAGATAACACCCATCACGGTGAAGTACCTCAGACATACCATGCATCTGTTCAGTTCATCATCTCTGAACAACATCGACAAAGTCACATCCTGGACATAACTATGAATCTATACACAGGTATAGTGGTCAAGAATGGACCTGGCATGAGTCTCAAAGAGTGTGTGGTCATAAAAAAACTGGGGTCTGTTCACTGATGACTTAAGAGTAGTATATATAGCTACAAGACGCGGATGTGAAGGAATTAGATAGGCGTTAATAGAGTTTCTTTTGGTGGGTGGGGTAGGGGTTAAATATACCACCAAGACGCGGATGTGAAGGAATTAGATAGGGGTTGATTAGGGGGTGCCAAGACGCGGATGTGTAGGAATAAGATAGGTCATAATAACCGGAGCAGTATACCTCCAATGACGCGGGAGCAAGACGGCCTACTGAAAGAATTAGATAGGCCTTAATTAGGGACTACAAGACACGGATGTGAAGGAATTAGATATAAGATGACTAGATCTTTGAACCTATTTTTGAATGTAGTTGTTATGAAGTATGTTATTTGTTAATGTGTCGGACTCAAGCGCGGTATTTTCTCGGACATTATAGATATATGTTATGACATTGATCTTGTGGTCAAGTTAGTTACTGATGGTACATAGAGATACCAAGAACGCACGTTTATTGTGAGTCGGCCGATGTATTTGTTAGGATGTATGTTATTTATTAGTGTGTCTGACTTAGTCGCTGTATATCTCGGACAATATAGTTATATGTTAAGACAATTACTCTTGTGGTCAAGTGAGTTACTGATGGTACATAGAGACTGCCCGTGACGGGTGGGGAAGAGGGGAGGGGTTGACCAGAGTCAGGCGGTGTCCAAAACGCAAGTAGAAGCGATTGCTATAGTTCAATCGCAAGTGGTAATTAGCTATGACAATTAGCGATTTTATCTCTGGATGTGCGGTCACACAAAGATTAGTTTTCCATACGGGAAAATTTCAGTTTCCTTACGGTATCTGGGTGCTTTCATTTACGATTGCTTACGTACGGATTATATAGATGTACGTTATTAGGTCTTGTCGATGCTGTATATGATTGTTTTGAAATATTTCGCATGGTAGGATGGCATAATATATATTACTATGTTTGTTATTGAATGACTCATTTGGATAGTAGCCATTGTTCATACATGATATTTTATATTGTACGATTGATATTATTGATTAAATCCACTCGCTTTGTTGCATTTAATGTATATATTTTCATAGATTTGTCAAGATCCAATGTTAAGAAACAAACAGTTGCAGATACGTTCACGTAATTTTTCAAATGAATTTTTCTGTAGACAATGAAACAAGGTTTATTAAACATATATATTAATGGAATAAAATACACATTTAGGTGAACAATTTTAGGGTTTAGGCACAACATTTACGCATGTTCGAAAAACAGATTACAGGTGGACAATCAATCATGGTCAATTATATATATTCATTTGATTTTCATAGAATCATTTACATTGTTTTTTTATGGGTTTCGTTACAGTTCATTCCAATGCATATTTTTTCAAAGGCCTATCTTGGTAGACGATGAGACAAATTTATTATTAAAATTTGTATATTATATATACATAAGAGCATACGAGGATTATTTACAATTTATGATCATTTACAGGATAAAACCGGTTGAGGTACACGCACTTTCATCATTAAGTCGACTACATACGCCAAAGACGGTCTCACCCAGCTTGCGTCTATTCCATGTTAAAACCATTTCTTCATCGATTTTATTAGCCAAGGCACATCGCTCCCTCTTTTTAGTGACGGTAAGTTTATTTTCAATGGAATTTTTTCGGGAATGTCCGGGTGGCCATAGGCAAGAGTTGTGCATGCGTCGAGATAGAAGCGCTTTTTCTCAAATTTACTGAGGCAGTTTTTGATAGTGCGTACAGTTTGGAGTTGGCATGCTTGCGCACGAATGTTGTGTATTGTCTCAAAGTGTGTGTATGTTTTCTGGTTATTTGTATCTCTGTATTGTTCATGTTTGATTTTGGCTTGTGTCTGGTAATTGACACCTTTAGCAGCCGATTTTGTTGCGTCGGACTCAAGCAGCATGCTGTAACACTTGGGTTGTAAGCAGATGATTTCACACGGGTAGTAATCAGCTGTTTCGCTTTTCAGCAGTCCTAGCTGTCCTTTCTTGGATTCATCGAACAAAGGGTGATTTTTGGGATAGTTGGAGAAGTCCATGTATTCAGTTATGGGTGTTTGGAGCATTTCCGCTTCAATGTCGGCCACGCCTTTGAACTGGATCAGCAACGAGTCAGTGTCCGTGTAGATGAGCGAGACGTTGTCACCGTAGCGTGGCTTCAGTGTGTCATAGAAGAAGCTGTAGACTTTTGCTTTTTCAAGCACGAAGAATCCAACTTGGAGTGGATGAACCATTCGAATATTTTTTTGCTTGAGGATCATGATGACTGTTTCGGGGCCGATGGCGTAGCAGTTTTTTTAGGAGCGGGTTGACAGCATGTTTTCGGAACTCGTTGGGGGTGCACTGGGATATCATTTACACGAAAACATAACTTTTTCACACCAAAAATTCGACGTGGGCATCTTGACGAAACATAAGTAATGACTTCGACCTCCCTCTCTTGTGTTATCTTGATCCTTGGTACCAATGACAGGCTGTGGGTTCTTTATCAATGACATATATTTAGTCCTCACCTGAAGCTGTCGACTCGTCATATCGGTGTTGTATTTATCATCTGGGTGCGCCAGATGATAAATGTATTCCTGTATTCCTGAGAAGTGTATGCAATACTTGTATTCCTATCCTTGTAACTAAAACTTTGTATTTTTAGTCTTCAGCGAGCTTTTTATGGACGCTTATTTTTTAATTACTGTTACATGTTTATGACATCGAATCGTTTCAGATTTTTTCTTGCTATTATCAACATTTCCATTCTCTATATTCTTGCAGATTTCCGAAATATTCATAATTCTCCTAGCACTTGAACGTTTGAGACATGATTATCTCTCCTCATGTTTCATTACCAATAAATTTGAAACAAAGTCAGATTTACATTTGATTTTATTATTCAATTTTTACTCTTCATTTACTCGAAACCCTTTCTTTTCCCTGTTTGATAATTCGGTTTCGTTCAACATTCGGGATTTTTTCATGCATTTTATCACGGATTGATACCGCCATATTCACGGTTTGATCCCGCCATATCACGGCATATGCCGGCATATGCTGGTACAATGCAGGCGTATTCACGGTCGATGTCGGTATAATGTTGGCTTCTACACACATTTTTTGTAAAAGGGTTTCCATACACTGCCTGATGCATTAATACCTATGCAACCTAACCTAACCTATAGAACAACATCTCTTGCTGTGTGTTACAAGATAGTTAATAGGCATCAGCTTCATGCTATGTTATGTTGAAAGAAGTAATCATCCTATCCCAGACTAACCTATCTTATGTACGGTATTCAGTCATTGTTTTATACGATGCATAATACATATCTCCACTTCAGTCTACATTTTGATCTATCCTTTGCAGTTTTGATAACTTACACCTAATTATTTCTACTTCGCAATCAATCTCGAGTCATATATGTTACCAAAGAGGTAGTTTTTTTTAAATCTTAGGAGACATGATTCTCTCTCCTCATGTTTCATTACCAATAATTTTAAAACAAAGGCAGATATACATTTAATTTTTATTATGCAATTTTACACTTTTTATTCATGACATCCTTTCATTACCCCATTTGATAATTCGGTTTTCTTCAACGTTCGAGATTTTTCATGCATTTTATTATTGTTGGATACCGGCATATGCCGGTATAATGTAGCTGTCTTCACGGTTTGATCCCGCCATATGCCAGCATATGCTGGTATAATGTAGGCGTATTCACGGTCGATGTCGGTATAATGTCAGCATTTACACACATTTTTGCAAAAGGGTTACCATACACTGCTAGATACATTAATACCTACGCAACCTAACCTAACTCCACTTTTCTCTACATTTTGATCAATCCTTTGCAGTTTGATACACACATCCAATTCTGATCTAGTAAATCATCAAAAACCTAACATAACCTATCTTATGTACGGTATTCAGTCATTGATTTTTTACGATGCATAATACATATCTTTACTTATCTCTACATTTTTGATCAATCCTTTGCAGTAGGATACACACATCCAATTTTGAACTTGTAAATCATCAAAAAACTAACCTAACCTAACTTATGCACGATATTCAGTCTCTGTTTTATTCAATGCATAACAAATATCTCCACTTGACTCTACATTTTTTGTTCTATCCTTTGCAGCTTTGATAACTTACACCTAATTATTTCTACTTCGCATTCAATCTCGACTCATATATTACCAGAGAGGTCAGATTTTTCAATCTTAAATGGAATGATTGTTACAAGTAATTCATATTTGTTTCCATCATCATACAAATGGGTCTTCATCTCATACTAGGTCTACCACCAATTTCGTCAATATCTCCTGACACTTCATCCTCTGACGACTTGCACAGTTAATCTACCTTTTTTCTTTCCAATATTTTCTTCATACTCTTCACGATGATAGCGTTTCAAATGTCACCACACGTTACTCGTGGATTTATGTTTATTCAATTTTATTTCTCTCTGGCAATGTTTACAGACCCCCATCACCCCATTACTTCCACAACAGAATCCAAATATTGACTGAGTATTTTTTCTCGTGAATACGCCTACATTATACCGGCATATGCCGACATATGCCGGCATATGGCGGTATCAATCAGTGATAAAATGCTTGAAAAAATCCCGAACGTTGAAGGAAACTGAATTATCAAATAGGGTAAAGAAAGGGTGTCGAGTATAAGAAGTGTAAAAAATGCATAATAAAAGCAAATGTATATCTGACTTTGTTTCAAAATTATTGGTAATGAAACATGAGGAGAGAGAATCATGTCTCAAACGTTTGAGTGCTAGGAGAATTATGTATCTTTCGGAAATCTGCGGGAATATAATGAATGGAAATGTTGATAATAGCAAAAAAAAATCTGAAACGATTCGATGTCATAAACATGTAACAGTAATTAAAAAATTAGCGTCCATAAAAAGCTTGCTGAAGACTAAAAAAACAAAGTTTTGGTTACAAGGATAGGAATACAAGTATTTCATACACTTCTCCCAAAGCGCACCCAGATGATAAATCCTACACCGATATGACGAGTCGACAGCTCCAGGTGAGGACTAAATATATGTCATTTATAAAGAACCGACAGACTGTCATTGTTACCAAGGATCAAGATAACACAAGAGAGAGAGGTCAAAGTCATTACCTATGTTTTGCCAAGATGCTCACGTCGAATTTTTTGTGTGAAAAAGTTATGTTTTCGTATAAACGATATCCCAGTGCACCCCCAACGAGTTCCGAAAACACGCTGTCAACCCGCGCCTAAAAAACTGCTACTCCATCGGCCCCGAAATAGTCATCATGATCCTCAAGCAAAAAAATATCCGAATAGTTCATCCACTCCAAATTGGATTCTTCGTGCTTGAAAAAGCAAAAGCAAAAGTCTACAGCTTCTTCTATGACACACTGAAGCCACGCTACGGTGACAACGTCTCGCTCATCTACTCGGACACTGACTCGTTGCTAATCCATTTCAAAGGCGTGGCCGACATTGGAGCGGAAATGCACCAAATACCCTGGGCTGAACACATGGACTTCTCCAACTATCCCAAAAATTACCCCTTGTTCGATGAATCCAAGAAAGGAGAGCTAGGACTACTGAAAAGCGAAATAGCTGATGACCACCCGTGTGAAATCATCTGCTTACAACCCAAGTGTTACAGCATGCTGCTTGAGTCCGACGCAACAAAATCGGCTGCTAAAGGTGTCAATTACCAGACACAAGCCAAAATCAAACATGAACAATACAGAGATATACATAACCAGAAAACATGCACACACTTTGAGACAATACACAACATTTGTGCGCAAGCATGCCAACTCCAAACTGTACGCACTATCAAAAACTGCCTCAGTAAAATTGAGAAAAAGCGATACTATCTCGACGCATGCACAACTCTTGCCTATGGCCACCCGGACATTCCCCAAAAAATCCATTGAAAATAAACTTACCGTCACTAAAAAGAGGGAGCGATGTGCCTTGGCTAGTGAAATCGATGAAGAAATGGATTTAACATGGAAGAGACGCAACCCGTGTGAGACCGTCTTTGGCGTATGTAGCCGACTTATTGATGGAAGTACGTGTACCTCAACAGGTTTTATCCTGTAAATGATCATAAAATGTAAAAAATCCTTGCATGCCCTCATATGTATATAAAATATAAAAATAATAATAATAAATTCGTCTCATTGTCCACCAAAATAGGCCTATGAAAAAATATGCATTGGAAAGAACTGTAACGAAACCCATAAAAAAACAATGTAAATGATTCTATGTAAATCAAATAAATATATATAATTGATCATGATTGATTGTCCACCTGTGATATGTTTTTCGAACATGCGGGAATGTTGTGCCGAAACCCTAAAATTGTTCACCTTAATGTGTATTTTATTCCATTAATATATATGTTTAATAAACCTTGTTGCGTTGTCTACAGAAAAATTCATCTGAAAAATTACGTGAACGTATCTGCAATTGTTTGTTTCTCAACATTGGATCTTGACGAATCTATGAAAATATATACATTAAATGCGACAAAGGGAGTGGATTCAATTGTGGATTGTACAATAAAAAATATCATGTATGAACAAAGGCTACTATTCAAATGAGTCATTCAATAACAAACATAGTAATATATATCATGCCATCCTACCGTGCGAAATATTCCAAAACAATCATATACAGCATCGACAAGACCCAATAACGTACACCTATGTAATCCGTACGTAAGCAATCGTAAATGAAAGCAACCAGATACCGTAAGAAAACTGAAAATTTTCAGTATGGAAAACTAATCTTTTGTGTGACCGCACATCCAGAGATAAAATCCCTAATTGTCATAGCTAATTACCACTTGCGGTTGAACTATAGCAATCGCTTCTACTTGCGTTTTGGACACCGCCTGACTCCGGTCAACCCCTTCCCTCTTCCCCACCCGTCCCGGGCAGTCTCTATGTACCATCAGTAACTCACATGACCACAAGAGTAATTGTCTTAACATATAACTATATTGTCCAAGATATACAGCGACTAAGTCAGACACACTAACAAAAAACATGCATCCTAACAAATACATCGGCCGACTCACAAAAAAACGTGCGTTCTTGGTATCTCTATGTATCATCAGTAACTAACTTGACCATAAGATCAATTTGTCTCAACATATATCTATAACGTCCGAGAAAATACAGCGCTTGAGTCAGATACATTAACAAAGAACATACCTCATAACAATTACATTCGAAAATAGGTTCAAAAATCTAGTCATCTTATATCTAATTCCTTCACATCCGAGTCTTGTAGTTCCTAACTAAGGCCTATCTAATTCCTTCAGTAGGCCGTGTTGCTCCCCCTAATTATCGCCTATCTTATTTCTTCACATCCGCGTCTTGCACCTCCTAATTAACGAAAAACTAATTCCTTCACATCCGCGTCATGGTGGTATACTGCTCCGGTAATTATGGCCTATCTTATTCCTTCACATCCGCGTCTTGGAGGTATACTGCTCCGGTAATTAGGGCCTATCTTATTCCTTCACATCCGCGTCTTGGTACCCCCTAATTAACCCCTATCTAATCCCTTCACATCCGCGTCGTGGTGGTATAATTAACCCCTACCCCACCCACCAAAAGTAACTATTAACGCCTATCTAATTCCTTCACATCCGCGTCTTGTAGCTATATATACTACTCTTAAGTAAACCACTACAACGATGAGCAGCTTGTCGGATAACCTCTCTAACAATCCCATGGAACTTAAGATCGACATCCACAAGAAGAACATACACAATTCACGTTGAACATGGATGCACTCCACATGACAACCTAAGAGTGTAAGCCACCTCTACACCAGGACCCATCCACACAGTAAATCGTCTTCTAAAACGCTACACTATACACATACTAGGGTTCAATGACGAAAATTCCACAGAGATGCGGAACGGACTTACACCTCTTAAACATCCATTCCAATGATTATCGTGGAAAAATCATACCATAGCAACAACAACAACTATAAAAAATAGCCAAATAAGATTCTCTACTTAGCTATAATTCACCTTAAAAATGTTATACACTAAGGTATCCTTCACGGTAAATCGGTCTACCTACACAAACAGGCATCAACACAACGAGCTTTTGCCTATGGGACTCTCTAACTCCTCCCAAATATTGAAGAATAGTCCTACAATAAACATACAACAAACTAGTCACAAGACCAAGACCGTCAAACATTGTACCAGGACGTAAAAAGATGTATAAAACACTAAAAATAAACAACATGAAACTAAATTATACCTGAAATAATGTTCTATATTGCAGATACAAACGTAATATATTCTTATATTCCGATATTGTATAAAATACCCAATACCTTGCATCGAAGATGTTAACTGTACAGAGTACATACAAAACTGGAAGACACATACTAAAACTCTCGAGTTATAACAAAGCAAGAAGATCATTTCTCTACCATACCCAAAACATACATTAAAAACCGTAATGAATGAGAAAAGAAGCATTTAACCAACCAAACAACTGACGTGAATAAGATACCAGGACATGCGAGCAACATACGCTGAAACCTATAGTAAATAGTGTGGAATACTTTTCTACACGAACACGCTATAGTCTATAAAAAATCTGCTGAAATTAGCCTCAACTCAGTCCAAAACAGGGTTATATTAACATTTCTTTCACTGAAGTAACCACGGCTAAATCGTAACAGAATGTCATATATACATATACGATATCAAATGATGCAATAACCGACCATTTATGCCTGGAATAGTGTACTACATGGAAGATGCAAACCTAAAATATCCTAAAAAAATCCTATATCTGCATGAGATAACTATTCCTAATTCCCCCAAAAAACTACAAATTCACCATGATTCAACCGATCAAACTAAGTTTACATATCACAATATAATAACCTACAATAAATCTATATCGTTCAGGTACTCTCGCTATTGGAATACCGCGTGAATGGAACACCGATATATCTGGCTCAAACCTGGTTAATGCGTTATGGGGTAGATAGAATTTCGTAACGAAACTGCTGCATCAATCCAAAATACAAACATCAACCCGCCAACTACCAGACTAATAAACCATACTATTCCTATAGATTTTATATACATATGAACGAAAATAGATGAAAAAGCACAAAACGCCGCCTAAATTCAATATTAGGCTGGTACCCCACCAAACAACCTCCGAATGAGTCAATTATACCCCAACTAGATAAGAAAAACAAACATGTATGCGCAGAAAAAATATATAGAATTGCAATCCAGACATAAAATATCTAACGAAACATTCACTCAAAACATATCAAACGTGCTACGGAAATAACTGATAAGACAAATAACAGAGGAGAGCAAACCCACCTTATTTTCCTGGAGCGCATCCAACTTTTTGCCTAGGGGTTTCCTCTACCGCACCCCACCAGAAATTTGGAATAACACTAATCCTACCAGAACCG
>SDVV010038913.1:0-10683 GCA_016164225.1 Gammarus roeselii | reverse complement strand
TGTCAATATCGCCTCCAGAGTATGACACTCATGTTCCTTGAGAGCCGTCAATATCGTCTCCAAAGAATGACACTCATGTTCCTTGAGAGCCGTCAATATCGCTTCCAGAGTTTGACACTCATGTTCCTTAAAAGCCGTCAATATCGCCTCCAGAGTATGACACTCATATTCCTTGAGAGCCGTTAATATCGCCTCCAGAGTATGACACTCATGTTCCTTGCGAGCTGACAATATCCTCTCCAGAGTATGACACTCATGTTCCTTGAGAGCCGTTAATATCGCCTCCAGAGTTTGACACTCATATTCCTTGAGAGCCGTTAATATCGCCTCCAGAGTATGACACTCATGTTCCTTGAGAGCTGACAATATCCTCTCCAGAGTATGACACTCATGTTCCTTGAGAGCCGTTAATATCGCCTCGAGAGTTTGACACTCATATTCCTTGAGAGCCGTTAATATCGCCTCCAGAGTATGACACTCATGTTCCTTGAGAGCTGTCAATATCGCCTCCAGAGTATGACACTCATATTCCTTGAGATGCGTCAATAACGCCTTCAGAGTATGACACTCATGTTCCTTGAGAGCCGTCAATATCGTCTCCAAAGAATGACACTCATGTTCCTTGAGAGCTGACAATATCCTCTCCAGAGTATAACACTCATATTCCTTGAGAGCGGTCAATATCGTCTCCAGAGTATGACACTCATGTTTATCACGACTGCCATATGATGCTCTCGTCTCCAGAGTATGACACTCATGATTATCAAGACTGCCGTTTGATGTTCGGTTGTCTTTTGAAGTATTTCAGCCTTTGAAAGTGTTAATTTAATTTGGTTGTTTACTGTTAACTGCTCTACTACGATGTACTGAATCAGTGATGCACTGCACCAAGGTAACTACGAGTCCACAGAAGTCCTACCTACAAGAGATGCCTATCACTTTAATAACACGTAATATGAAAAAAGACCCGACGGCGTTGAATTGAGATTAACGAATCATACTAATTTGAGGCGCATTTCATCCTGGTGCGAACTTTTATTCTATGTAGCTCAATTACATGTTGACTGATGAGAAGTTACTCTCACCAGCGTGACATCACATAATCTGGTAAGGTATAACGCGAGGAAGTAATGTAAAGCTTTGCAGTCGAGTATTTATGTGAACATGGTGTGATTTATCCAAACGATACTATGAAAAATACAGAGACTCATTACAAATTTCTGTGCACTTCCCTGACATATTTACTTGTATAGTTTCTGCGAGAAAATATCTGATATGAAATTTTTGATAAGTTTACAGTGTGCAACACAAGGATAGAAATGTTATTCGTTTCCGAGCGAAATTCATGGGACCAAAATCTAGTCTGACGGCATGCTTCTTTGTGATCGTGTTGTTTTGTTGCAACGCATCATGGTGCTCAACAACAGATGTTAGACATAAACAGATGAATTGTACCGTTTCATGATTGACATACGTTGCAGAACATTCAAGCGTTGAGATATAATCTTCCGAATCATTGTATACTCGCTTGATTTTTTTTTTCCATTGGTTTACAGACGATTAGTCATCTATTGATAATCCCTCTAATGTGTGTGGCCAAAATGACTGTGGCAGAACTGGTTTCCTATATGAATTGTAAATCTTATGTGATTTTTCTTGTATATATCGGTCTTCTTGAACGTTCAGGATCTTTTGACAGACCGGTTCCAGTGACGGCAAATATCACGGACATCCTGTTCTGCAAAGCGCATAGAGAGTTTCGAGACAATTTCTCCAGCAGCAAGTAAATGACTGTCTATCTGTACTTGTATTATTAATAATTTAACAAATGACGGTACTCGGATTTCGCAATGACATCGATATTTATTTTCCCCCAGATCACGGTCATTTCCCCCAGATCAAGGTAATATAAAAATATCCTAAGGTATATTCAACAAACGTTCAATGAATAAAATACAAAGGCCTTGCCTCGAAAATTTAGGAAAAGTATTGTTCAACAAACATATATCATGAAAAAAACAAGAAATATGTGCGATTTGTCCAACGTGCAACCTCGTATGAGCATTTAAAAAAACTAGGTTACGAAAAAAATATAAGGTATTGCGAACGTGTTCTTCGCTATATTTGGTAATGGCAGGCATATAAGTATGGCCGAGCTCAGTAAGCGTTGTTCTAAAGACATGCTTGACATCATTAGCTCGTTTGTGTCTATCATACATCATGTTTAATGTAGACTGGGGCAGAGGCACGCAATACGATGAACATGCTCGTTCCATGAGCAGCAAACATTAATTGATGAAACATTAACTGATAAAACACGAAAATGCTTTTTACGAGTGTAAAACAATCATTCTTAAAATTATAGGAGGGGAATGAGAAAAAGGATCAAATTCTAAAGTTAATAATAGGTAACATGGGCTATCTGGGCTAGATGAGAAAAAAACATCTGATTTTTAATTCAGATTGAAACGCCTTGTATGAAACAACATTCTATTTGTTTGCTTGCCATAACATCTGGGAACATATTACCACTATGCCATCCATTATGACATCCTAGCATAGGCCGGTTTGCAAACTGTACAAGTATTATTTCTTTCAGCTTCCTACAACATCACTACTGGCATAACCGTGACCGATTTCATAAACTCAGTTGCGATATGATACCAGAACAAGCGACGAGAAAATACAGCTATTTTTCATTGTTCCCTATCTCCACGATATTAACTTTGTAGCTGCCAACGTAACTGTTACATTCGTAACAGCTAATTGCCGTAAGCGATTATGTATGCAAAAGATGACTACTGAAGCGTCTCAGTTCTGGCAAACCTTGACTTGAGTGCCACGTTCTTCTCAATAGAGATCACATCGACGGGCGTCTAGGGAAAGATGACTACTGAAGCGTCTCAGTTCTGGCAAACCTTGACTTGAGTGCCACGTTCGTCTCAATAGAGATCACATCGACGGGCGTCTAGGGAAAGATGACTACTGAAGCGTCTCAGTTCTGGCAAACCTTTACTTGAGTGCAACGTTCGTCTCAATAGAGATCACATCGACGGGCGTCTAGGGAAGGAGCGAATTAAGCTAACGCGTCTTAGAACATCTGTGTGTGAGCTACATGACTGGAAAACACTCATTTGTGTGTGAGCTACATGACTGTAAAACACTATTAGCCCTTAGATGAGAAGGCGTTATCGTTTATTAATAATTAAATGAGTGGGTGTTATGGAATATTAACGTTCAAATGACTGGGTGTTCTCGAGTGTAGCTAACACCAACCGTTGACGCATAGAAAGTCCCATAACATTCATGTAGCCTTCACTTGTGGTAGCTATAGAATTATTAGATGCACTGTAAAGGGGCCTCCATCCTAGGCAAGATTTTTATATCATAACTGCAATCGGTATTCAAACACCGCAGCCCCAAGGCCTCCCGACCATCAATAACGCTGGTGGTGACTAATGCGAGCTCAGCTGGTGATGAATGGAAGTCCGTCGGAGGGGATTAGTGGTGATGTCCCCAGGGGGGATGGAAGGAGATTGGAGGGACTGGGATGTGGGGTAGGCTCTTAGTCCCCAACAAGCCGCTGATCAATGGTTACTGCATGACGAAGGTTAGCGGGAGGACTGCCACTGTACTAACAAGTCGATTGGGCTTCTGCAGCACCTTAACCTACGACTATCGGACCACCCAGACTAGGGTGTGAAAGAAAAGTAATTGCTGAAGGCAAAAAAAAGGTTAGCAGGAAACATTGAAGGTCAGTCAACTTGTTCTACTTTTGTTATAGAGTGATGCGTTCTGTGTGAGCAGGTCATTTTTCGTGGGATAGTATTCATCCATGAATTATAAATGAAGCGTAGAAGGTCATAAAAAATGTTCAACACAATGCTAGAAATACTGCGATGAACTCAATCTGGCCCCAGTTCGCTCTTTGGTATGACCAGTCACGAAGCAGTTACGGGACCTCGCGTATCATTTAGAGATGTTGTCCTTACAATTACATCCTCTGGAAAATGCCGTCACACGCATTGACGGGTAATTTTATTTTGCATACAACAAATGCAGAATTTTAGTCACTTAATCAATGTATGGAGTGCTAAAGTCTGTAGTGCTCAGAGTCTAAGCCAAATTTGAAGTGGTTCGTTCCATGTAGTTGTACATGATCTAGGATAGTCTACACAACTGGGCATCGATGCCGCCATACATAGAATTACCTAACATTTTCATCAATACATCAGTGCTAAAAAAATGTAGAATATAGAAATCTGTCATTGAGCTACGTATCTTATCGTGACCGGACACATGTCCGCCTTGTGATGAATGGTTTCTTTGCTAGAATCGTGACCGAGACGTTGTTCCTTCATCGTGTCTGTTTTGGCAACCGATATTATGATAGCTACACACCTAACTGGGCTGGAAAATAGGCATACTATGAAAACCCTCTGTCAGATCCAGGCAGAGTTTGTTCAATGTCGGCGAAACTAGTTTGTGTGTAGCGGGAGCATGCTTGTGCCTCAGTTGGCACAAGCATGCTTGTGCCTCAGCTGGCACAAACCTATTTGCAGTTATTTGAACGGTCTTTCAATATTGAAACAGTTCACACAAATGGGTACTAGTCAGTTCACACAGATGGGTACTAGTCTGCTTCTTTACGAGCATCTCTGCTCGTCCGGGCCATTCTCGGAACAGAACTGTCGGACTGAAATGTGAGGACAGCAGCTGTGCGGTGTAAGTAAATTTTCCCAAATAATAACCGCGGAATTATAAGTGTTTTGTATTTGTATTTTGAACTACTTCTCAACGGTCGTTAAACCATTTGTCATCTAATTCTATTTACCTAGTTGAATCTCAATCACAAAAAATAATGTTTATGTTTTCATAAACATAATCAATCCCGAGCAGTACCAAAAAATATCTGTTCGCGGACACACTCTGGATACTGTGAGCGAAATTTGATGATTCGATGACCATACCCCGAGTGATGGCTCAAGAGGGATAGGGAGTGCATGGGGATAGGGAAGGAGTCGGGTGAGCGTTATGTGAGTTTAGTGAGACTAGTAGTGTGGAGGTGAGTGAGAGAGTATGAGGAAGTGACAGAAGGGTGAAGGATAACTGTGTGGGTGATTGAGAGGGGAGCAGAAAGAATACACGGAAGGGTTCTTTGAGAGGGAGTGAGGTGGGAGTCAATGGGGACGGAATCAGAAATGGTATTGACACGTTCGATTCCAAAGTAATTACACATATATAACCATGTCGCATTTGTTTCCACCTGATCAGACTGTGAAGAGCATATGTAGAAACTGTGGAAATAACCATTATATTTCTAACCCATATTTTTTGAGAATGTATGTCGGTTAACCCCAAGTAGGATCCAAAACTAATTTACACAGGAGCAAATATTTTTTTAGGGATACACCGTTTACCGGAGACGGCATGATTGGAAATCAACCTCTAAAATGTGTAAGAAAAAAGGCTGAGACAGTTTGCACATTATCCGACGAAACTTTTAATATGTGAATCAGAAGAATTAACATGTTATTAATGGTGATTTATGACGTAATGTCCATCAGCACCAATGCTGTTGCATTATTTAATAACGTGCTGATCGTTGATGCATGAAGAAACACAAATTTAATTTATTCGCCTCAAGGGAAGTCGAGCAATTGGTTTGTCTGTTAATCTTATAATAATGTATTACTCTACGCACATTGCTGTCACGCAGAAATAACAAGGAAAAAATAGTTATATTTTTATCTTTTAATAATTTCATACTAGCTACCAATTTACATGAAGCTGTTTTATACTATATTGAAATCTATAAATTTTAGTGTTGATATATATATATTCCCAGTTCCGACATAACACGTAGTTTAATATCCATATATTTCTACATTAAGCCGAATTGAGAATGTAAACTGACAATATTTCTTAACATACGGACCAAGGTTCCCCCGTCTTCTTCATTTCATATTGACGTTCCTTTATTACAGTGGTATATGTGCTAATTAGCATCTGCTTCAGTGAAACGTTACAATTGCTAACATGCCAACTCATGCAAATTGTATTGAACGGACATGAATTTTAACTTGCAAAAATTTGATATTCGATTTAGTGCATTGAACTGGAAACTTAATATTGGATAAACGTTTATCCACAGATGAAGAGCCAAACTGCATTCCTCATATCGTTTGAATATTGAACGCCTGCTGTGGATATGCAATTTTTCTTCGCAGATGTTCAATTAAAAGCTAGTATGTGTCTCCTGTTCATTTTTCAGTCGTGATCATATTGGTTTAACGTATTAATACCCGGACAATATATATTTTTTATTATACATACATTTGTTCCAGAAGGATTCCCATCCTCAAATCGCTAGTCTTGGCAAGGCTAATTCAGTCCTCTTTGCTGCCACTGTTCTTTATATGCTTCCAATCGATGGTGATTCAATGCAGTTTCTTCCCAGACATTCATGCTAGTCACCACCAGATGATAATTGCATAACGAGAAGTAAGCTGGATACCCAATCACCCCATGTAACGCTTACACCTAAACTCTGTTCTCTCACAGCGTCGCAGTATCCCGAGGCACCACACGGGCATCGCGACCTCATTGCATTACTTTACTCGATTGGAATAGGGCACGACCACGCTGGGCTTCTTGCAATTTGAATGAGACTGATTCGATTTAACGGCAAAGCTGTTACTCGAACGTCAATTGGTGATTTGATGTAAGGGTTAACTGGCCTACGATTCGCGAAAGCCATTTGGCGCTACCTCAAATTGTGATTGGTTCATGCATGTTTTAAAACACCAAGCAATTGGTTTGCTTGGTGATGATGCGGAAAAGAGACTGATCGTTTCATTTGAAGACAGTCAAAATAATATAAAATAATGAGGAATGGTGCATGACTGGCCTGGCACTGTTTGTTCTGTATTGCATGGAATAGTAAAATTTAGGCCTGCTTTGATACGTTTGCGCCTTACCTGAAATGTTCGTGTCAATTCCCTGTGGTCGGGACTAAACTAACACGATAGATGTTCTTACATTATCTTACTCACCGCTTGTAGTTATTGCCTTTCTTAAATCATGATGGTTCATTTCCAGCAGTACCAAACGTGTCGTACATACCTAGAGAATTGGAAGGATTTATTGGAAACATTTTTATCATATTGGGATTTGAAATAGTCACGATATAATACTTCATTATGCTGGCTCGGCAGACAGTAAGCCAATTGTGGCTTACTGATGCCGATACCATCGGTACCGGTGGTATCGGCATCTGTTCGCAGTTTTAGTATTATATAAATAAAATCGAAAATGAATCTAAAATTGCCTGCAACTTGTTATCCTCTTTGTTTTTTAGTGAAATTTATCGGGACTAGTGTTGATACTGGTATAATTCAAGCTTGTGAGTTCATCAAATATACCTACGTTATATATGAAATAGCATCCCATACGGGAATTTAATGAATGACCGTACTATGTTCAACACATATCTAATGAGTAATTATGAAGCTTATGATATGCATCACTATGGACGCAGTTCCATTTATATACGTTTCCAAGTTTCATCGTCATAACCGCACCTCTCGTTGAGTATTGACCGAGGTGAGTATCGCTATTGTCCGAGGTAGAGGCGGAGGAGGAAGAGCAGTGGGCTCACTATGGAGTCCTGGACAGTTCATTTTCCCTCTACCAAATCATTCCATGTTTCGAACTAAAAGCCATGGTAGTCATAGATCGTGTAATGGGAGGCCACCAAAAATCAATAGCTGGCAATCAAGTCCCTTATTTTAATATAAAGGTTATAATAAAGAATCCATTGGTACAAATAATAGAATAATTGACAAACCAACATAGATAATATTTGTGAATTTATTAAAATGAAATATACGATATAGCCAGAGCACATCAAGGCGCACATACATTTCAATTGCTTAGTTAGGTATTGCATGCTTATGTGAAAAATAGCCACCTAAATTTGAAATTTAGCTCAAAATTGACATCCGGTGCGATGCAAATAAATTTTGAGAATGTTACAAACTGGCAAATAATGCCAGCTTCTTCCAAAGGGTGAGACTCTGAAGCATCACCTATTACAAAAGTGTTGGGACTCGATCCTATCAAAACTTGAATGTGTAAGAAAACCATCATCATGTTGAACATTGATTCATTCTTATCTTACTACGATCCTGAACGCCAGTTTGGAAAATCTCGTCTGGATGTGGTCTATGACTACCAATCCATGAGCTACATTTTGACCACATCGAGATAACGTCATTGGTCTTTTACATATTCCATATGGAACCGATATTCTTCAGAAAAGATTGAGCCGAAACGTCGATTATACGTGATATCTCAATACGTGGTACAGCTCCGTAATCTAATGCACAGGCAGGCATATGGTTTCTGCATTATCACATTCAGGTAAGTTGAAGGCCGAACACTTGTTTCTCTCAAGCGTAGGAGGCTGATGATGTGTTCGCAGTTTATGGCAGATATGAAGCAATCTTACACAAATGGTATATCAGATCGGACTGCAATCAAATAGATATGATACCATTGTTCACACAAATATGTCATTTCTCTCTATTCAACTTGTATCAATAACAATTTTAAAGAAGGGCGCTTATAAAAAAAGGTTTCGAATGACGAATCATTCCATTAAAATCAAATTCACGAAGGATTTTAAATTCAGTTTTTTTAAACGTCGTTTGTTTATATTTTCCTTATTTTAATCAGTATTAACCTTTGGGGAAACCTTTTCGATCCATATATTTGCTGTCACCTATCCATTACAAGACTTTTGAATTCCCTGGCTATAAGTTCGACAGCTGTGATGTTTGGCCTATTTATCAGATGGGTTGCCACGTCATGCATGCCGCACGTACCTAAATAAACGCTCACAGATTGCATAGTTCGACAGTTGTGATGTGAGGCCTATTTATCAGATAGGTTGCCACATCATGCATGCCGCACGTACCCTAAAACGCTCATAGATTCCATTTAATTCTATAAACAATATTTCGTCGGAACATCGAATAAATACTTCACCTATTTTATACCGGGAAACAAGTGACTATGACCCCAACTGTATGTAATAAATATTAAACTATCAAAGGTACGCAAAACATTACAAGAAAGCATGAATTCCATTTGGTCATTTCAATATTGAACGAATTGTGCCAGGAAATCACATACCAATTAAACCTGTTTTAATATGAGTATTTTTTCCGTTCAAAAACGTATTTGAATTGTTGGGGTTGCGATAGGTGTCGGTCGAATATCTGTCATTTAGCGTATCTCAGTATCAGTATCGGTATCGGTATCGGCCGAACTTTGGGCATCGTACCGTGTATAATTTCCTCACACAAAATGTGGATCGGTTCAAGAACTTATTTAGCCAGGAGTGATAGCTAGGAATGGCTTCTCTTTTAAGCTTGATTACAATGTCAGGTCATTTTTGGGGATCTCCTCCTTGTCTACAAACCTGTCAGATCCCTATTCGACTGTGCACTTTAGATATGTATCATTTTTAATACGAATTACAACTGGAGACCGAAACGGGGTACATCAAATACAATGCAGTACGGAATAGTTCAATTCGTATCTAGAACGAGCTAATCGGCTAACAAATAAATTACATTATTTACGGTGAATGAACAACTGAGGCAGCAAAATAAAAAAATATATAGCTATATATGTTTATTTGCTGCCAATTTCATATAACAGTCCAATTTTATGAATTTCCACAGAATATCCTTCACCTCGAGTCGAACATTTTTGAATGAGGTGTTGCCAAACGATACCAGTTCATTTGAACATGAAGTGTATTTGACTCATCTATACAAACTCACGATGTATATTCTCGAGAAGATGAAATTCAGGTGCATGAAAGAATGGGAAGAAATAATTGAAATTTGCGTTGCCTACGCACACGCGCCACTTCTGTCTGTTGATAATCGAATCTCATCCCTGAACTGTCCTCAAACTGTCCACAACTTTATTTGGAAATCAGGACCATCGAGGAAGATTTCATTTTATGGCCCATTCAACAAAAAGGTTCCCCGAAGCTGCTGAGCTTGCATCATATAATATTATACTTTATATTGTACATAAATATTATTGGTATTACGAATTTCTAAACGTTCTCTGGCCTCACGAGAGTGTGGACATTTGCCTGATGCGTAAACACAAGCGATCGGCATTATCTTGAAGATCAATTTGATGTCGCTGTGAAAATCGTTCTACAACTCGACTGTCATCACTCTTTGGGCGCTTACCATTTTTAGTGCAGATTTTATGCGATCACAAAATTTGATTATATTCCATATCGCTGCCTCTGAAGAGTTTGGCAAACGATGTACCGCGGTGGAAACATGATGTGTGAACCCTTTGCTGGGATGGGAGAGCGCTTCGCTGGGATGGGTAAGCGCTTTGCTGGGATGGGTGAACGCTTTCCTGGGATGGGTGAGCGCTTCGCTGAGATGGATGAGCATTTCGCTGGGATGGGTGGGGGCTTCGCTGGGTTGGTGAGCTCTTCGCTGGGATGGTTGAGCGCTTCGCTGGGATGTGCGAGCGCTTCGCTCGGGTGGCTGAGCGCTTCGCTGTGATGGGTGACGGTGCTGGTGTTTGATAATGATCGTGTGACCTAATGTGTAGGTAAATAAAAATTAAAAGAAATAT
>SDVV010038911.1:0-10683 GCA_016164225.1 Gammarus roeselii | reverse complement strand
GTACTTCGGCACAATATATCACGATATTGTATTGGCACACATACGTGTACCCCGGCGCAATATATCACGCTATTGTATTGGCGCACATACGTGTACCCTGGCAAAACATATCATGATATTGTATTGGCACACATACGTGTACTCCGGCACAATATTTCATGCTATTGTATTGGCACACATACGTGTACTCCGGCACAATATTTCATGCTATTGTATTGGAACACATACGTGTACTTCGGCACAATATATCACGATATTGTATTGGCACACATACGTGTACCCCGGCGCAATATATCACGCTATTGTATTGGCGCACATACGTGTACCCTGGCAAAACATATCATGATATTGTATTGGCACACATACGTGTACTCCGGCACAATATTTCATGCTATTGTATTGGCACACATACGTGTACTCCGGCACAATATTTCATGCTATTGTATTGGAACACATACGTGTACTTCGGCACAATATATCACGATATTGTATTGGCACACATACGTGTACCCCGGCGCAATATATCACGCTATTGTATTGGCGCACATACGTGTACCCCGGCGCAATATATCACGATATTGTATTAGCACACATACGTGTACCCTGGCAAAACATATCATGATATTGTATTGGCACACATACGTGTACCCGGGCACAATATATCACGCTATTGTATTAACACACATACGTGTACCCCGGCACAATATATCACGATATTGTATTGGAACACATACGTGTACCCCGGCGCAATATATCACGCTATTGTATTAGCACACATACGTGTACCCCGGCGTAATATATCACGCTATTGTATTGGCACACATACGTGTACCCCGGCACAATATATCACGCTATTGTATTGGCACACTTACGTGTACTCCGGCGCAATATATCACGCTATTGTATTGGCACACTTACGTGTACTCCGGCTCAATATATCACTCTATTTATATATTATACCTCATATTATAGGAAATTGAAGGGCCTCCGTGGAGTGAAGGGATCCGAGGTATCAAGTCAGTTTTTTAACTGGTATTGATTTTTAATTTCCGCTCACCTGATTCCCGAGACTTGAAACATTCAATGAAGAATTGATTCGTTCTTCTTTATGACGGCTTTCTTTCACTAACAATAGTTCAAAATACACGATTCACGTACCATCGCAGGCAAAAGCAGCGCACCCAATGCAATTGTTCACACTGTCGAATCATTTGTTCGTGATCTAAACTATCGAGTTAGAGCAATTAACCGTCAACGTGTTCCTGGTTCAAATTTTTAGCAGCAAAATTGACTGAAGGTTTTCGTTTGATCTATGTCGGGATTGATTTAATGGGTCCCCCCGTACTGCGGGCGAGCAGTTGGCGACTTGTCCTTGTCATAAATGGCCCTCTCGTAGCACGCCAACAGTTGGTGGTGTGTCTCTGACATGACAGCACCTACTGCAGCGGGCCCGCAATTGGTGGTATGTCTCTGACGTAGCTGGACGCTCTTCGGCCATGACCTCCCCCCTGCCATACCGTTGCTGGTCAGCAGTAGGCGGCTAGTCTGTCACAAAATGGTCCTCCCCGTGTTGGTCAGCAGTAGGCGGGTTGTCTGTCCCAAAATAGTCTTCCCCATGTTGGTCAGCAGTAGATGGCTTGTCTTTGTCAGAAAATGGCCCTTTCGTAGCTGGTTAGCAGTAAGCGGCTAGTCTCTGTCATAAAATGGTCCTCCCGAGCCAGCGTAAGTGGTTTGTCTCTGCCATAACTGGCCTTCTCGTAGCGGGCCAGCAGCAGGCAAATTGCCTCTGTTATAAGGGGCAGTTCCGAAACGGGCTTTTAGTTCATTTTTACACATATAGCCAATGCACAATAAGGGAAGACGAACACAATGCACCTGCATGATCACGGGTTAGCTCCATCCATACACGTATAGCCGATGCACAATCAGGGAAATCGAACACAATGCACCTGCATGATCACAGGTTAGCTCCATTCATACACGTATAGCCGATGCACAATCAGGGAAGTCGAACACAATGCACCTGCATGATCACGGGTTAGCTCCATTCATACACGTATAGCCGATGCACAATCAGGGAAGTCGAACACAATGCACCTGCATGATCACGGGTTAGCTCCATTCATACACGTATAGCCGATGCACAATCAGGGAAGTCGAACACAATGCACCTGCATGATCACGGGTTAGCTCCATTCATACACGTATAGCCGATGCACAATCAGGGAAGTCGAACACAATGCACCTGCATGATCACGGGTTAGCTCCATTCATACACGTATAGCCGATGCACAATCAGGGAAGTCGAACACAATGCACCTGCATGATCACGGGTTAGCTCCATTCATACACGCATAGCCGATGCACAATCAGGGAAGTCGAACACAATGCACCTGCATGATCACGGGTTAGCTCCATTCATACACGTATAGCCGATGCACAATCAGGGAAGTCGAACACAATGCACCTGCATGATCACGGGTTAGCTCCATAGTGACCAGTAGCTGCCGTCGACTCAATTCAACGGCAGCGCGTTTAAACAGCTCATTTGCCTCGCGAGATGCTCCCCTCAAAGGGCCTGACCAGATATAGATAACAGAGATTTGACTTGGTTCCACGGGAGGGTCTTATAAACGTTTCTTTGCTGCTCTTGAAGCGCCCCTTGATGTTGCGGACCAGGTTTCATCATCAGCAGCTTCCTTTGATTTGGTTCGACGGAAGTGGTGTTTTTTTAGAGCTTGTTTGCCCTTCTTGAAGCGCCCCTTGATGCTGTTGTCTAGACATAACATCAGCCTGCCGCGTCAGAAGTCATCGAAGGACGTCAAAGACACCAAGACTGCGAACAGGAGCAAAAAGGTAGACTGCAGAGCCTCTTGGCATCGACCGGTCAACTTTTTCGCTCCACTAATGCAAGGAAAAAAACAACCTTACAATGAACTACGACTTCGTGAGATGACTTCCTCCTGCCGAAAGTGAAGGAGTGGAGGGGAATGGGAGAGGAAAGACCGTCTCTTGGTCATCTAACTCGATTAATACTTGTATTATTTAGATACTATTCTGCTTTCATTATATTTCGTTGAAAACAAACCTTTCACATCAATTGGCACACGGTGTTGACACTTATGTTATTTTTTCCTCGTAATTATAAGGTTGAAAACATACCTTCACATCAATTGGCACATGGCTTTGACGTTTGTTAATGTTACCCCATGTGCAGGTGGAACGATCACACGATAAAAGGACGATGGAAGTTGCGAGCTGCGCTCATGTCTAAACAGAAAGGACGATATTAAAATAAACGTTAGCACTACACGACGAGCAGCCGCTACCGCACAAAAAAAGAACACAATAACAAATTTAAAAATATGAAACAGATAAGGTATCTTTAATCGATGCAAGGTAAAAATAAAACGTGTAAAATCGACGGTAAAAAGAAACGCTAAATCGCCGTTGGGATCGATTAAGCGAGAGACAATTCATGAATCAGCCACGACTAAAAGAATTGCTTATAACATTAACATAAAACCGACGTAACAGCGCTTAGGGTCGGCTGTTCAATCATGCAAATGAAGGAGCAAATGCAAATGAACGGCAAATGAACGGCAAATGAACGGCAAATGAACGGCAAATGAACGGTTAATAAGGACGTATTGTAAATGAAAACAAGCATTAACAGCGACAACACTGAAGGCATCACGAACTGTCCACCTTGCGCAACGGCCCATAATGAACACGTCTCGAGAGTATTAACGACAAAGCAATAACAGCAGCCACACTACACACCGCTGTGGTCGCTGCTGTTGATTGCCAGAGATCACCAATTGAATGTGTTGTTGGACTTTTACTTAAGTCGCACCAGCCTGACCGTCGCACCAGCAACGCAAGGAACCACTGAGGCAGCACTCAAAAATATCCTTCAACTTGAGATTGGTTACACAATCTTCTAGGAAGTCAAGGAACTAATTAAAAGTAGAGAGGAACTTTGATATAAATGGCACTTTCCGCCGTCATGAAGCGACTAGATGACGCCGAGTTAGTAGTAGTAGTAGTAGTAGTAGGCTTGGAACGGGCCTAGGAGTTCATTCTAGCGGTATTCATAAATTGAATTTAAAGTACAGCTAGCCCATCTTGATGGAGGGCCCATCGTTCATGGGCTGCCGGAAGCTGAAGCCTCTAACGGAAGTTGTTGCCACCTTGGCGGAAATAGTCCTAATGCCACATTTTCTTAGTAAGGGGATGGATTAGTCTCCCAGTGTTTGTCGAGTTGATCTTATATCACCAAAGATTAAATCATTTTTCCCTCCAGTGGACACTTATGGCAATAATAGCACCACCAACAATACTAAAATCAATGATAATAATAAAACCAGTATCAATAACAACACCAATAACAGGAGGAACACCAATTTCAATAATACAATCAACATCAATTATAACACCAATAACAACTATAACGCCAATTACAATAATAACATAAACAACGATAATGACACCAACATCAATACTAAAACCAATAACAATATAAACACCAATATCAATAATAAAACCCATAGCAGTAGTAACACTAATAACAATAATAACACAGATACCAATAATAACACCGGTGTCAATAACAACACCGATAACAACAATAACACCAAATATTATAATAACAAATATAACAATACGGAAAACGATATTAATTCCAATACCAGTAATAATACCTAAATCAATAAAGAAAACAAGAACAGAAATTACACCAATATCAATGATACCACCAATAACTGTAATAACTACAATATCAATTCTAACACCGACAAAAGTTACAAGACGACGAACAAAAATATCTCCAATAACAGTAATAACACCAATACCAATAATAACACGAATGCCAATAATAACACCGATAACAATAGTAACTTATTTAGCAGAAATAACATCAAAAACATAAATAACAACAGTAACCGTAATGACACCAACAACAATAATAACAGAAACAACAGTAATAGCACCGATTACACGAATAACACCAATAATAATAATAAAACCAATAACAGTGATAACACCAATAACAGAAATAACACTAATAACTAATAGCACATAAACTAATATTAATACCAATAACAGTAATAATAGCCAAAAGCAACAATAACACCAATCTCCGTATTAACACGAATAACAATAATACCACAAATAACAGTAATAACACCAATAAGTCATAACACCAATACCAATAATAACAGAAATAACACTACTAAAAGTAATAACACCAATAACAGTTATTGCACCAATAACACTAGTAACTCTGATACCAGTAATAACACCAATAATAGTAATAACACCAATAACAGTTACAACACCAATACCAATAATAACAATAATAACGCCAATACCAAGTAATAACAGCAATAACAGCAAAAATACCGATAATAGTAACAACACCAATGTCAATAATCCCACCAATAACAGTAATAACACCAATAACAGTAATACCACCAATAAATGTAATAATACCAATACCAATAATACCACCCATAACAGAAATAACACCAATAACAGTAATAACATCAATAAAAGTGATAATACCAATACCAATAATACCACCCAGAACAGAAATAACACCAATAACAGTAATGACACGTCATGGTCAATGTTTCCTCAGACCATAATGCGAAATCACTTTCGAAATCTTTTTGCCAGCGTCCTTCCCAGCTTATTTTCTTCTCCCTTTTATTTGTTCAAATGAAGTCGATAGTAAAAACCAATCTACTGCCCTTTTGAGTTTAAATCGAAGACCGACTTTTGGTTTAGGGGCCAAACTGTGTCAATTTATAATCGGCTAAGCGAGTCTATTGAAAACTAGGCAAAGATTTCTATTCGGGCAATTTGGGAGCTGTTTGATTAAGACTTTTTGGATGAGTCGATGAACAGCGATGAATGTGGAAACTGGAATCGCCTGGTTGGGGGGCACGGTGATGGGAGAGAAATGGGGCAGGATGGAAAACCCCGGTTCACGAAGTGCAGGTGATATGAATGGATGCCTGAACGATTTTGTTTTTACATCAGTCGCTTTCACATGCACTATTTTATTACGTATTATACCGTAAAAAATTCATGTATATAGTTATGTTTCCAAAATCTTTTAATATAAAAAAAACATTTTATTTTATAAATTTTTGTGGAACCTATGTGTGACGTACGTTTAGAAATTGTCCCATTCACTGAAAGTGCTATAGCTCAAAGTTAGGAATATCTGTGGTGAATGGACTGATTGTTTGGGTTGTCAGTCACACTATAGCGGCTACTTCTCATACTGCTATTCATCAGAAGAACATTGTACTGGCCATGAATATCTTAGTCATCAATACTACAATGCAATTAGAGATAAACGCATACAGACGCCATGCCAAATCCTCAAGATGGAGGTGGTTGATGGCAACACGCACCTCACACTCCTATCATACACTTACACACATAGGAAACCTTAGCCCTAATTTTCTAGAGGTCCAACCGGAGTTTCGCAAAACGCACTTTAAGTGAGGAGTGAGGCCCTTGATCGGTCTCAGCAGCAAGACCCGACAGCTTTCTCTGGCTTACCCATCCTGCGTAAAATTGCGGGGCCCACCTCCATCCACGCTCATCTCGTTTCTCAACGAGACTCCAAGGACGGAAAAACATTATCACTCCCCGTTCCCGGCTATCTGATGCAAGCTATCTGATGCAAGCTATCTGCTTCACGACACCCATCTGATGCAAGCTATCTGCTTCACGACACCCATCTGATGCAAGCTATCTGCTTCACGACACCCATCCATCCAAGCTTCGTTCGTCTTCTTCAGGACTAAGCCTACCCACTTCTGCTTGCATCACTCTTTTCACCAATCTCCCATCATCCATCCTCACCATGTGCCCGAACCATCTCAGAAAACGTGAATCAACTCTGTCCTCCAACTTCCTCACCATCCCCGCTTTAGCTTGCACGACATCATTGTTAATTCTATCCCTCTGGCCATCCCTCTCAAACTCACCCTCTACGTTTCAGCATAGTTTGAACAACTACACATTCATACTACCCTCACCATGCTTCCTTACCACATGTCCTCCAACTCATTGTACCTTTCAGTGAACCCAACATTTTACACCCTTCCTTCACTCTTGATTTCACCTCAGCTTCCACCAGTTCAGTCTTCTCCACATGAGAGCCCAGGAACTTAAAACACTGAACTTTATTCGATACCTCTCCATTTAGAGGCCCACTGATTTCGCTCGCATCGTCGTCCTTCGTCGACCATCTCCTTTCTTTACTTTTACCCACATTTACTCACATACTTTACCAAACTCCGACACTAGCCTACACAACTTCTCAATTTAATCTGCCACAAGTGCCGTCGTATCGAGCACAAATAGTACCGGACTCAACTATCAACTCTGTTCATTGGCTCCAATAACAACTCCAATACATCGACCCACCACACACGCGTTCAACTCCCAGACTATTATATCCATTTTTATATTGAACGGCCCACTTTCACTAGAACCCGTGCAAGTACTAACATGGCTTCCTACTCTGACTCGTTCTTCTGCCAACATATTGACTCTAGAGTGCTTCCAACAAATTTCATTCTGCTCCTAACAATCGCAAATCCTCCATAACACCTCACTTTCGACCCTATCGTAGGTCTTCTCCAGACCCATTAAAGCCTAGAACACACCTTTCCATACGTAAGGTTTGTCTCATATACTTTCCTCACTGGGAATACCGCGACTTGACAACGAGACATCAAAAGAGCAGTGTCCGGTCTGTAGGCTTGGCAACGAGACATCAATAGAGCAGTGTCTGTCCTGTAGGCTTGGCAACGAGACATCAATAGAGCAGTGTCTGTCCTGTAGGCTTGGCAACAAGACATCAATAGAGCAGTGTCTGTCATATAGGCTTGGCAACGAGACATCAATAGAGCAGTGTCTGTTCTGTAGCCTTGACAACGAGACATCAATAGAGCGGTGTCTGTCCTGTAGGCTTGGCAACGAGACATCAATAGAGCAGTGTCTGTCCTGTAGGCTTGGCCACGAGATATCAATAGAGCAGTGTCTGTCATGCAGGCTTGACAACGAGATATCAATAGAGCAGTGTCTGTTCTGTAGCCTTGACAACGAGACATCAATAGAGCGGTGTCTGTCCTGTAGGCTTGGCAACGAGACATCAATAGAGCAGTGTCTGTCCTGTAGGCTTGGCAACAAGACATCAATAGAGCGGTGTCTGTCCTGTAGCTTTGGCAACGAGACATCAATAGAGCAGTGTCTGTCCTGTAGGCTTGGCAACGAGACATCAATAGAGCAGTATCTGTCCTGTAGGCTTGGCAACGAGACATCAATAGAGCAGTGTCTGTCCTGTAGGCTTGGCAACGAGACATCAATAGAGCAGTGCCTGTCCTGTAGGCTTCAGAGATGACGTGGTCCAGGTAGGCACAACACTTTGCGAGAAATCAGCACGGTAAACCACCCCAGCATTGGGGCGCTTAGAGCGTCGTCCCGTGGCCACGTAGTCCCACTAACTAGTGTCTGACAGTAAAGAGCGTCGTCCCGTGACCACGTAGTCCCACTAACTAGTGTCTGACAGTAAAGAGCGTCGTCCCGAGGCCACGTAGTCCCACTAAGTAGTGTCTGACAGTAAAGAGCGTCGTCCCGTGGCCACGTAGTCCAACTAACTAGTGTCTGACAGTAAAGAGCGTCGTCCCGTGGCCACGTAGTCCCACTAACTAGTGTCTGACAGTAAAGAGCGTCGTCCCGCGGCCACGTAGTCCCACTAACCAGTGTCTGACAGTAAAGAGCGTCGTCCCGTGGCCATGTAGTCCCACTAACTAGTGTCTGACAGTAAATAGCGTCATCCCGTGGCCACGTAGTTCCACTAACTAGTGTCTGATAGTGAAGAGCATCGTCCCTTGGCCACGTAGTCCTACTAACTAGTGTCTGACAGTAAAGAAGGACGGGAACGATCATATGTACAATGCATGTCTCTTCCAGCTACCGTGCAGGACACAATAACCAGTGTCTGACAGTACCACCGCCATTTACCGCCCAGCTGTGACGTCGCACGTTGCTGAACCACCATCATCTACCCTTCAGCTGTGACGTCGCACGTTGCTGAACCACCGTTATCTAACCCCCAGCTGTGACGTCGCACGTTGCCTGAACCACCGTCACCTACCCCCCAGCTGTGACATCGCACGTTCCCTGAACCACCGCCATCTACCCCCAGCCATTACTAAAAATTATAGTACAATTAGGATACGGCATTATTTATCATATAAAATTAGGCCAAAATATATTCATAATATTATTGTAACTACACAATTATCTACTCGACATATTAGACATTGAGTGAGATTATCTGTATAAGTTTTTACTTTTTTATAATCATTGTTCGTATACGCACGGATGCAATTACTGTCATATTTATAAATGAAATTTGATAGCTGAGCGTTTGAATGTTTAAAGAAACGGCAGAGTTTGGTACCGAGTATAAACATTTCTTTCATTCAAGTATAATAAGTATAATATTAACATGTTAACGAAGATGTGTCGTTTCACATCCTGTTATAATAGAGGTGCTTTAATGTTCAGTAAAAACAGAAGAGCTTGGTAAAATGACATCAGGAGAAGCATTTATTACGCGTGGAATTTCTACATCGAAAGCCAAATAACAATAATAATTGCCTGCAGTCATTTGGCTCATCTTCCTCAAACCCCACGGCGATTTTGACAAATTTCTGTGCTTAGTAGGTTATATTTGTTTATATAAATAATTGGACCGTGCTGATGAAATAATTGTTACGACTATCTCAATCTAAATTAAATACATACAAGACGCAATAGATAACATGGCGCAGACTAAAATCTTCCCTGAGCGATTCACAACTACTAGGCTAAAAGATGTAAGCCCTGTTTCCACCCTTTGTTCTCTGCACCTCCCCGCCCGGCGCCCTCTAGTGGCGGGAATCACTTCTCCCAACCAAATGAACTCTTACCAGGGTCGTTGACTCAAGGGTTATGTTCCTGACTCTTCAGAACAACGGCTCGTTCTTGGACTTGAAACGGTCTACAAAGAGTGCCAGACGACTTGTACTCATCTCTAGTGGTCGATCTACGGGATCTTGGCCAATCAGCAGCTTCCTTAATCTCAAGTGTTGAAGCAAATGTGAGCCCCTCAAGAGCTCACGTAATCTCAAGTGTTAAAGCAAATGTGAACATCTCAACAGCTTCCTTAATCTCAAGTGTTGAAGTAAATGTGAGCCCCTCAAGAGCTCACGTAATCTCAAGTGTTAAAGCAAATGTGAACATCTCAACAGCTTCCTTAAACTCAAGTGTTGGAGCCAATGTAAGCATCTCAACACGTTCCTTAATCTCAAGTGTGGAAGCAAATGTGACCCCCTAGCAGCTTCATTACTCTCAACTGTTGAAGTACATGTAAGCCCCTCAGCAGCTCCCGTAATCTCAGGTGTTGAAGCGAATGTGAGCCCCTAGCAGCTGCATTACTCTCAACTGTTGAAGCACATGTAAGCCCCTCAAAAGCTCCCGTAATCTCAAGTGTTGAAGCGAATGTGAGCCCCTAGCAGCTGCATTACTCTCAACTGTTGAAGCACATGTAAGCCCCTCAACAGCTCCCGTAATCTCAAGTGTTGAAGCGAATGTGAGCCCCTAGCAGCT
>SDVV010038910.1:0-10683 GCA_016164225.1 Gammarus roeselii | reverse complement strand
TATATATACATATATACATATATACATATATAAATATATAGATGTATGTATATATAGTTTTTGAATGGATAACAGGTCAGTATTTCAGCGAATCTCTTTTAAAAGTGTGCCTGCAAGGTGAAAATCAAGGTATTTAAGCCTAAATGTGTTCAGCACTCAAGTTCATAGTCTATTCATCACGATGAAATTAACTGTAATAGATTTTCGCTTTCCGATTCATTCAGTTTATATACGTTCTTCAATAAAAAGCGTTCACCATGGTTGCGTTTCATGCTTCCGCCAGGTTCAGATACCGGTCAGTCATTTAAATCAATGGACATCAGTTTTAAATAGGCGCTCTGGCTATTGTTTTTCACCATCAAGTGAAAGCTATCATCCATAATGTATCACCAAAATCACCAAATGCCAGATCCGAACACAAATCTGCTCCCATCATATTATTTAAAATTTGATGCTTGGCAACGTCTCACCGGCATCCGCCCTGATGACGTCAGAGCTCTCAGCCGTCAGCAGTGCACAGCACTCCTGGCCACAGTCTACACATCTTGGATTGATTGCTTGGGAACAAAACGTGCCCATGTTCATAACTCTGATAGGAGCTCTAAAATGTTGATGAAGGTTTCTAGAGTGTGTCATGAAGGCAGGAAGGATACTTTACTCATTGATGAAGGTTTCTAGAGTGTGTCATGAAGGCAGGAAGGATACTTTACTCATTGATGAAGGTTTCTAGAGTGTGTCATGAAGGCAGGAAGGATACTTTACTCATTGATGAAGGTTTCTAGAGTGTGTCATGAAGGCAGGAAGGATACTTTACTCATTGATGAAGGTTTCTAGAGTGTGTCATGAAGGCAGGAAGGATACTTTACTCATTGATGAAGGTTTCTAGAGTGTGTCATGAAGGCAGGAAGGATACTTTACTCATTGATGAAGGTTTCTAGAGTGTGTCATGAAGGCAGGAAGGATACTTTACTCATTGATGAAGGTTTCTAGAGTGTGTCATGAAGGCAGGAAGGATACTTTACTCATTGATGAAGGTTTCTAGAGTGTGTCATGAAGGCAGGAAGGATACTTTACTCATTGATGAAGGTTTCTAGAGTGTGTCATGAAGGCAGGAAGGATACTTTACTCATTGATGAAGGTTTCTAGAGTGTGTCATGAAGGCAGGAAGGATACTTTACTCATAAAGATCTTAAATCTTTTCAGGTATTTTAAAAAAGGTTGTGCTTTTTAACGTCCAACCTCCTTTTCCTCAAGAATTACGGCAAGTTTAGTATTCCATGTAATGTTTTCCGAAGAATGAAAGACCTGCTTAACATCGACGTTTGGTAGCCACTCGATCCATCAATTCACTGAAAATTGTTGTAAACATTTCAATAGTGTGGCTTCACGCGCATTGGCGTCGCATAGTACTTCTTCCGGTACTCGAACACCCAACATCCATAGTATAGACTAACACTGCTGCCTGCCTCATCAACCAGCAGGACATTAGGTCGAGTGGGGTCGATGAAGAGCGCGCATATGAAGAGCACGGTCTCTCTAACAGCATCCTTTTATTCCTGCCCTAATATTATAAGGTGGCAATGAACCGCCATGCCTACTATGTTGTCACTGTCAGACCTGAGGCGATCGTTGAGAGCACTTCAAACTGGTATTGGATGAAGTGTGAAGAAAATGTTTTTTTTTTATATTTTTTGACGAAATAAGAATTGGTTGCCCAATGAACCTGTCCCAGAATATTTACAACAAACAATATTAATCTAATTGAGTGGGTGCTAAAATGCGCCGCTGCGTACTGTTGAACTTTACCAAGTTCATAAAGAATCAAAAGTTCATTTAACAAAAATATGCCAAATCAAATCAAAATAGAACCAAGGCTTTCTATCAGCACTTCGAAACGTCAAGTGAAAGATTGACTGTTATCAAACTGTAACCAGGTCTTATCACAATTTCACAAATTCGCTAATTTATCGAAATGTCATGACACTTGGTTGAAAAACTGGTCAAGAGTGCATTACTGGATTCGCGTGCGAGCCCTACGTGTGGCAGTCATGACCGCACAAAGTGTGACGTTACAAGAAATTTAATCATTGCCCAACATTGTTCACCCTTAACATTCGCAATTGCCTGAAACTAGACTCATAGGGAAGCGTATTGAATGATATAATAATTTTATAGCTTTCATCATTTGAGATAGCAAATGAACAAATTACTTTATCCTAATGGTATTTGGAAATCAAAAATCTTTACCACTAATTACTTCCTACTTCATCCCACCCAGAAACTTTCCTATTACTGCCTATGCTGTAGAAAGATTCTAAAACTGTTTCAATAATAATAAAAGTGCCAAAACAGAATTATGTATACCCTCAAAAGAGACGTCATGTTCTGTTAGCTGAAATATTACAATAAGGCTTTCCTATTAGAATTTATATCAGTACAGCCTCTTGTTGTATTATTTGGCTTACTCGCATTTGTAGGTGCAGAGCAATTGTCATTGGATATTTCCACATCTACTTCAATCGAAATACTTCAGTGGTACTTCTATACGCACTTGTTTATCAATTGACATGAGAAATCCTTGGAACATCAGCTTGACTAATTGACCTGTAAGCGTCTGCGTGAGCATTTGAAAGCATTATTATTCGTAATGAGCTATGTCAGTTTCGTTACCAAGAAGCCGTAGGCATTACATGCCACTCATGGATAAGTATAAGTTCAATCCTTGATGACTGACCGTCGGACGATGATCGGTCCCCGAAAAAAAAAACATCATTCCTGCCTTAGTTCGACCACACTGGCGAGTGTGGTCAAAGAACAATAAAGGATGTACAATGACAGCAGAGCAATGAGCCCATGGGATCAACTACTGTGTCCAACATCACTCTCTCCAAGTCATTTTGTTACCTTCATCCATGAACCAACATCTGTGACCAGCATCACACTCTCCACATCGTTTCGTTTCCTCATCCATGGACCAACATCTGTGACCAGCATCATACTCTCCACGTCGTTTGGTTTCCTCCATTCATGGGCCAACAACTGTGACCAGCATCATACTCTCCACATCGTTTGGTTGCCTCCATCCGTGGACCAACATCTGTGCCCAGCAACACACTCTCCACATCGTTTTTTTTCCAAATCCATGGACCAACATCTGTGACCAGCATCCTACTCTCCACGTCATTTGGTGGCCTCCACCGCCCTACGGGGGAGTCTGCATTAACTTCGCGTTGGGACTCCGGTGGAACTTGGAAGCAACTACTACTACTTGATGGCCTCCATTCATGGACCAACATATGTGACCAGCATCACACTCTCCGCGTCGTTTTGTGCCTTGCCTCCATGCATCGAATTATCTCCAGGTTTGGTTGAGAGAGCGTTTCACATCTGTTTCCTACTCAGTAACCTAACTCGGTTAAGTCTCGTTATTCAAGTCAGTGATGCATGGTCAGCACCATCAACTATTTATTATAAATTTGTTAAAACGCCGTCCTCTGTTGGGTACTACATTTTTTGTGAACACGATAAATCAATTTTTCCCTGCGACGGTGTTAAAATTCGAACAAAAGTCTTTTCAGAGCCCGGATCGTTTTTTTGGGTGGTCATTAACAAATGTAGGTCAGTATTACTGTCAGTGTGAAGTTGTTCAGGAGAAATTTATGATAGCGTTGCGAACACTAAATGAGATTTATCTCCCTTCACTTTGTTGAAAGAAATAGCACACAGTACGACCTCATTAACTATCAACTTCCAAATGCGAGTTCAATCACGTCAAGGGTTCCAATCCGGTCAATGCATCTGATTGCTGAACTAAAATTATGTGTTTTGGAAACAAACATAGAAATTGCTCTTCCACGAAAAAAAAATCGTCATGAATAAATATTTTCGATCCCAAAACTTCCTGTACATAGAAGTGGATATTGTTAGGTATATAATACTTTTTGTCGCTTCAAATTACTTTATCTCACTGTGATCCTCTTTCCTGATCGTCGTATCTGCTTCTTACACGCCTTTCAATCATCAGTGATGCACTCCAACATTCACTGCGACGCGGTTCACAAGTCAAAGTAAGGGTATTAAATGCTTCTGCTTGCGTGTCCATAGCCGTCCCCTCTCCTCAATGGTCATTCGCCTTGTGAACTGATCTAAACGCCAGATAAGTTCACTCATTCACTCATCGAGTTTTCACGCCCAAGTTCGTTGAACTGAAACGTCTCGGTCCACCTTTGGTATTTCTTCAATTGCTGCTGTTATTTGCTCTCTAACTACGCCATGACGAGTTAATTATTAAGACTTCATGGAGATCGAAGGCAACTGGGCTGCCTGTTTGCCCCTTCAGAGCCTCACTTCATTACATATTTCTATTGTATACACTGAGTTAGCCAACTTGCTCTAAATGGCTAGAAAATAGCAGACATCAGTTATACGGTTTAGGATCGTTAGTGGCGCGCTTTCTCAAATCCTGGCTTCCAACTAAAGCAAGTGCAATTGATTTAGTAATAGCAATGTAGTTATACGATATTAAAATCAATCGGTAGCGTGATATAAATCTCCTTTACAATTCAGCGTTGCTTTGGTTAATGGGCGAACCCAAGCATTATACACCAGCCAGTGTTAGCGAGGTGCTCTATGAAGATGTTGTCGCTGCTGTTCCTCGCCGACTCGGTGCTGGTCATCATGGATTCTTGTATACCACAGTATAACCATCTAAGTGTGTAACCATTTTTTGGGGAGGGGTACGCGTCTTTGGGTCATGATTCAAAGACCTGTTCACAAGAACGTTTCTGTCGGCCCGGTTAGGAAGCGGAAAGCAAGTACTGCCTTGATCTATGTCATATTTATAATAATATTTTCTGTTTCGGAAAGCAAGAACTGCCTTGATCTATGTCATATTTATAATAATATTTTCTGTTCAACTAGCTGTGTTATATAATATAAATTATGTTATTACGATTCAATAATGTACTTTACTATAAATAAACATTTTTAAATCACAATGTATAGTTGACCAATTAATAAATTTTGTTGAGGACAATCTAAATGTTAGATTGGTCGTCGTTAGATGGCGTCGTCCTGCAATTCAATTTTTTCGACCCTAGATGGCGATAATAACGTGGTCTCGACGAAAAGTCTCAACTCTGCAAATGAAACAAAAACTATCAAAATGGACTATGTTATAAATTTTTACCTTTGAAAGTGGTTTAATATTCTTTACTGCCTCAAATATGGACTCGTAATATCGCCATGTTGTCGCCATCTTTGCTCCTGCATTTCTCTCCTTTCATCGAGAGGCGCACAGAGCCCATCAAGCTTCGCAAGGTGAATAAGTGGTTAGCGTAGATATATTACGTAAGTGGAAGGGAACAAGAACGACAAAATCGGATGATCCAAGTTATTCGGTGGTCACAAAAAGAGGCCTTATGTACAGAGATACAACCGTCTCCCCCTGGGGGGGGGCGGCATCACGTGGGTACAAAGGAGGAGGTCGCTAGTCTCCCAACCTACAAGGCTACGGTGCGTTCGCCAAGGCTTTACTCACTACATATGTAGGTGGCACCAGCGACTGCATGTTACTGCAGCTAAGCAAACTATCCACTGGTGATAATCAGAGTCAGCACCGCATTCCCGTACACAAATTTATCATTATTTTATGTTTGTTTGGATTAATTTTGGAAGTGTTGGTAGAAATGTTTTTTTCATACCGTGCCTGGAATCGATAACAATGCACATCAGTAGTCGAAACAAACCGATTGGAACCTGAATCCACTTGAGCTTTTCAAAGAATGAGAAGACAGTAAAGACACGGAGGCATCGGAAAAGTTTTACATCTAATCAGAATGATATTAAGACAGATTTGAAACTTCACTATACTGAAAGAAGTTTGGCAAAATATTGTGACTTCCATTCATCGTTTCATAACAAGACGACGTCAACATCTTTCCCATCTTCTTATGCCGTTGTACCTGGTCATTGATAGATGGTGTCCGACGGGCTTAATTATGTTAACTTCCTATCTTTTCATGCCTTTGTACCTGGTCATGAACAGATGGTGTTCGACGTGCTTAGTTATGTTAACTTCTAATTTTCTTATGCCCTTGTACCTGGTCATGAACAAATGGTGTCCGACGTGCTTAATTATGTTAAATAGATAGACATCATCAGCTTCATTGTCTTCTTCCTGTTTTTTATTGTAGATTCTTTTGTGATGGGTAACCGGATCGAGTGCCTGCAGCCTTACGCCACGCAGACACTGTCAATGAGTATTTTAAATGCCTGTGCCATACGCCAGCATGCCCTCCTCTTAAAATACATCACGACCTTATAATGTTACTTAAACCTTTATCTTTCATGCCTGTACCGTTTATTTCTGAGCCCACCTGGCGGCGACTGGTGATCAGCTGCCTCACATTTACTCTACTACCGATTTATCTTCATATTCAAATGGTGCATGAGGTACCTCCAGTAGTTCTACAGTACAGTGAATGCGACTGAAACAAAAGGATTTGGAAGCGGTGCTGTTCTTATCTATTTTGTAAGCTCTTTTCCAAACGTCATTCTTGCCTTGTTGACGCTGAAACGTCCATTTCAGACATTTGCTGATCATTCATAAGGTTCAATCTAATAGCAACCCTGTCTGTCGAAACTTTTCTGATTTAGCAGACCAAGCTTATTTTGCAACTGCTAATATTAAGTGGACAGGGTTCCTATTTCTGGGGTACAATATGGTCAAGCGATCATGTTATTAAAAATAATAATCAAGAAAATGTTGCTTGTTCATGGGCATGATTACTTTGGTAATGTATTTTTTGCCATTACTAACAGGCTTAGTAACTTCGCTCTTCCAGCTTCTGCCACCATTCCCATTCCTGATTCCGGATTCTTGATTGTCGTTCCAATGCCTGATTACCGTTCCTTATTCCCATTCCTGATTCCAGTTTCTGATTCCCATACCTGTTTCCTGTCCTGCTATCCGTAGTTATTTCTATTATGCATCATTGGTTATAGTGATAAGAACCGTTGGTTACCATCACCATAGAGTATAGAGCAAGATCACTTTATTTATATATGTAAATAAATCACGTTCACGCAATAAATTACTTTATTATACAAACTTATTTTTCTCTCCCTAATCAACTAAACGGTGGCACAAAAAATAACATCCGGGAATGCTACTTACTATTTTACAGCGTTTTGTTTATTCATTTACTGGTCTAAATGCAAGTCTGTAGCATTTAAACTTCAAATGAATAAATAAAAACTTTACATAATCCAATATGGCGACGTATATTTCCCAGTAGCCATCCAACATTCTGTACTTATATCCAGCTTAATTACGTAACCATTGCACGTGCTGTGAGACGGCATTATTGAGCAGTGTTGCAGTTGAGTCATGGACTGTATAATTCATTAATGAGTAGTGTTGCAGTTGAGTCATGGACTGTATAATTCATTAATGAGCAGTGTTGCAGTTGAGTCATGGACTGTATAATTCATTAATGAGTAGTGATGCAGTTGAGTTATGGACTGTATAATTCATTAATGAGCAGTGTTGCAGTTGAGTCATGGACTGTATAATTCATTAATGAGTAGTGATGCAGTTGAGTTATGGACTGTATAATTCATTAATGAGCAGTGTTGCAGTTGAGTCATGGACTGTATAATTCATTAATGAGTAGTGATGCAGTTGAGTTATGGACTGTATAATTCATTATTGAGTATTGTTGCAGTTGAGTCACGGACTGTATAATTCATTAATGAGTAGTGATGCAGTTGAGTCATGGACTGTATAATTCATTAATGAGTAGTGTTGCAGTTGAGTCATGGACTGTATAATTCATTAATGAGTATTGTTGCAGTTGAGTCATGGACTGTATAATTCATTATTGAGTATTGTTGCAGTTGAGTCATGGACTGTATAATTCATTAATGAGTAGTGATGCAGTTGAGTCATGGACTGTACAATTCATTATTGAGTAGTGTTGCAGTTGCGTCATGGACTGTATAATTCATTAATGAGTAGTGTTGCAGTTGAGTCATGGACTGTATAATTCATTATTGAGTAGTGTTGCAGTTGAGTCATGGACTGTATAATTCATTAATGAGTAGTGTTGCAGTTGAGTCATGGACTGTATAATTCATTAATGAGTAGTATTGTAGAGAAGTAACAAAATTTATGAAAAATAAATAAATTAAAGCAGTAATTATACCTAAAAGTTATATGATTCATATAATACGCGTCTTTGCTGGCTATAGGCAAACAAAATATTCAACGAAAACCTTCTGAGAAAAGCATCAGGTGATGAAAGATTGTTAATTAATGGTAGCTTGCTCGAAAGAAATACCTTAGTTCCATACGAACAATATGTTGAAAAAGATTACAATGTGAAAAAGATTCAAAATGCCCACGACTTAACAGGAGAATAACTCAAAAGCCTCAATATCTAAACGCAAATAAGTCTAACTGGCATCGGATTATAGTGTTTATATCTCTGGCGAAATAGAACTGAAATAGTAATCACCTAAGTAACTATAATGTGATACGCAGTAATAACATTGCAATGCAAGAATAATCCACCTGTTATATTCTATGGGAGCCCAGCATTCGCGCTAAAATTATTCCCGCACACGTGCACTATCGCCACTTCACTTCACCTCACTGTCATGGCCGGACACTGTCATAACCGCTAAAAATCTTTCATCCCACGTGCTTTCTACCTAACGATGATTCAGCCCACACGCATTTTCCACCACTTCAAAATCTGCCACTGACATATCTGCCACTGTCATTACACCGAAACAGGCGTACCAACCTAACAGTTATCACTTCAATGAAACTTCAATAAAAAAACGTTAAAAAACGACATTACGCACCCTACAAAAATACGTATGTTTGCCCCGCGGGTTAGAAATACGTACCTTTGCTCCGCGAGTTAGAAACACGTACCCTAGGTTAGGTTAGGTTGGGCAGGAAAAGTTTCATTGAAGTGATAACCGGTAAAATGGTACGACTGGTGGCTGATTCTGACGTGGACTGAAACAGATTTTAGCCAGAATGTCACTGGCAGATATGACAGTGGCTGGTGTGACAGGAACGCTATGAATGTTCGCTGTTAAAAAATGGTACCGTAGGTAGGTAGTTGGAACAACTTGGGGCTGATAAGGCAGTTGGCGGAGATGATAGGGGTTGATCTGACGTTAGCTTTAAAAGAATTTAGCGCCAGGGATAGCGACCCTATTCTACAGCCTAACTAAATCCCATGTCTACCTGATTAACGTATCGTCGTTTGTTGCAGGCTGGACAGGCAATATAGGCCTGCATTATACCCCTTCTACCTGTGGGAAAGAGACCTCACTGCAAATTGGCAGCCCATAGCATGTAGCTTAAAAACATGCTGCTCACAGCTATTCCCTCACAGTCATGCCCTCACACCCATGCCCTCACATCCATGCTCTCACATCCATTCCTTCACATAAGTGCCTTTGCAGCTAATCCCTCTCAGTCATTCCTTTCACAGATATTGCCTTCACTGTCTTCCCTCCAACTGCCCTCCTACTCTCTGTCATCACCCTTACTACTATTCCCCTCACATGTATTCCCTGCCAGGTATTCCCTGCCAGCTATTCCCCTCACCCTCACAGCTATCCCCTCACAGCTATCCCCACACAGCTATCCCTTCACAGCTATCCCCTCACAGCTATCCCCTCACAGTCATTCCCCTTACAGCTATCCCCTCATAGTCATCCCTCACAGTTATTCCCTCTGAGCTATTCCCTACCAGCCATTCCCCTCACAGTCACAGCTATCCCCTCACAGCTATCCCCTCACAGCTATCCCCTCACAGCTATCCCTTCACAGCTATTCCTCTCACAGCTATCCCCTCATAGCTATTCCCTCAGTTATTCCCACACAGCTATTCCTTCAAAGCTATTCCCTCGCAGCTATCCCCTCACATCTATCCCCCACAGCTATCCCCTCACATCTTTCCCCCCACAGCTATCCCCCACAGCTATATCCTCACAGCTATTCCCCTCACAGCTGTTCCCCTCACAGCTATTCCCCTCACAGCTATTTCCCTCACAGGCATTGCCCCACAGCTATCCCGTCACAGCTATTCCCCTCACAGCTATTCCCCTCACAGCTATTTCCCTCACAGGCATTGCCCTCACAGCCATTTTGAATACAAATATTCCTCTCACTACCATGCCCCTACAGCTTTGCCTCACAAATGTATGCCTCACGAGGTAGTATCATAGAGGCACGCCTCCCCAATGGGCAGCCCCGTGCACATAAGGACAAAAGGCGAAAGCCATGTAATCGAATGGGCTGTTGGGCACCACAGGCAGGTCCATGGTCATATCGTGGTAGAAGTGCACGCCCACTGACTCCGACACAATCTGAAACATACATAGGAAATGTATGTATGTTGTTGATACAGTAACGGTAGCAACTAGGAAGAGTATGTATGTTGCTGGAATAATTTGCAATGCCGTCGCGATGATCGCGAACCCAAAAATAATCATTATATTGTGATTCAAAACTCCACACAAGGAAATGTGTATATCATATAATTTTTGTGTATTTATTTATACTGCAACTAAAATTAGGCATGACTATTTTAAAGGGTAAGGCTGGCGAGGCAGCAAACTGTAGTCAATTTGTGAAAGTGGCTCTACACAGAAGAA
>SDVV010038909.1:0-10683 GCA_016164225.1 Gammarus roeselii | reverse complement strand
ACAGGAGAGAAAAAGAAAACCAAGACATAAATTTTGACATGTTGACATATTTATTAATATTTCAGGCCAATGTTCAGCCACACATGATAGGTTGTGTTATTGATGTATAATTGTCAATTCTGTTTGCATGCACAGCCACACTAGGATTATATAGGACAACCGGTGGCTGATGCATTTAATTTAATTTGATTTAATTGAATTAATTATTGCACTGATTCAAAGTAAAATAAGCCCAATGGTTTTTTGTTTTTTTTAATTACGTTGAGTGCCCCACGTTGGGCACCTCACAACTGATGGAGATATCAATTATCTACAACTGCGGAGGACCAGAATCATAGGAGTGGGAACTATTATTCATTTATGGAAAAATAATGAAGAAAACAGGATTTGGGTAACTGATTTCGAAATATTTCAGTCGTATGCAACAGAGTTCAAAGAAAATAAGGAGGTAAATCTTGAAATTGATATGATCCAAGCAGAAAACTTCCACAAGTGTAATAAAGTTGGGGTAGTGGAAGATACATTTTACCTAGGAACAAAAGAAAATCTGTAGCATATGATGGAATTTCTTTCGGCTAAAGATTGTACTTCATTGAATTGGAGAAGATTCGAATAATTAAAGTTCGCAAAGAAGAAGAAGAAGAAGGACATTTATGGAATTGCGGGGATCTACATTTATGGACTCACGGGGATGGAACAGGCTTCCGTATTCGTATCAAAGGTATGGTGGAGTATATGAAGGAATTTGAGAGGAGACTGATACATAGTGATGATGGGTATGGTTGTATGTACACACCATGCTGATACAAATAAAAAAAATGAATAAACATTGATGCATCCAGCAAGAACTGGAATTAATACTAATAAACACTAATAAAACTATGTAAATCGTTAATCAATTGTTTATAATATCCTAAAACTCAATGATTAAGCAATGAATTGTAAACATCGTGTCAGTTGGAGGTATCATCAAATTGTCGAACTCGGTAGAAGAATATGTTTCGAGGGGCTGCAACGATACCTATAAGCATATCTCGGGGTAAATGCTATATATGTGTGACAAAATGGTAGGATCAGATCTTGTCCTGTCAAGATTGTGATTCTGTTGTGGAAGGATGGGGTATAGTCGTCGAGTCGTCGTTTGTTCGAAAGTAATGGGGTGATGGGGTCTGTAAACTTTGCCAGAAAGAAATAAAATTGAATAAACATAAATCCACAAGTAATGTATGGCGACATCTGTAACGAAGTCATCGTTAAGAGTATGAAAATTATAGGAAAGAAAAGGCAAATCAACTGTGCAAGTTGTCAAAGGATGTAGTGCCAGGGGCTATCGAAGGAAAATAAGAAAACAGTCAAACCATCTAAGATTGGAAATCTGTCCTCGCTGCTAACTAATATGGAGCGAGAGTAACCATGAAGTAGAAATAATTAGGTGTAAGTTTTATAAAGAACCGTGTGGAGGGTTCATATGTATATATCAATAACTGCATACCGTACATAAGTTAGGTTAGGTACCATTAATAAGGTCAGGTTAGGTTAGGCTGATAAGTTGTTTCAACCTAACATGCCGTGAAGCTGATCCACAGAAAAATATATTGTAACAAAAACAAGGGACGTTGTTCTAATGAAAAAATGCTACAGATGTTAACCGACCCTGTATATGCATACAAATGTGTGTATGTGTCTACATTGTGTGTGTGGAGGGGGGTTGATATGAATATATCATAAATCAATGAATACGTATCATACGTAAACAGGAAATCTCAAACGATGACACATAATTCCTGGTTAAGTTTGTTAGGTTACGTTGCCTAGGTATTGATGCATCTGACAGTGTATGGTAGTGTAGAGGTCCTTAATTGACCCTACATTAATTTAATAAACACTAAACGCATTATACGGGCATCACAAGCACTATTACGATTAAGCAATCGCATCTTTTGATCTCATTGTTGCATATCTCTGTAGGTAGCAACCACATTTCCGTTCAGCCAGTACAAACAGCTTCCAACCATAATGGCAGTGCAACACATATTTATTTTAGCTAAATGCATTTGTATGCCCACGCACTAAAAGCGATGGAACATGGATCAGATGGAATAAATGATTCAGTTAATTATTTTTACAAGATTCAGTAGAATATGTTTACAAAAATTCAGAGAAATATTTTACATGAATCTGGCAACAAGGTGTTTTTCCACTCTTCCATTGGCGGGTTGCATAACCGTGTGTGTAGCAGCAGACCATCACTTCATAACAATAGCAACAAAGTTAGGGAAGTGATCCAGGCCACCAAATAAGTGTTCCCTTAAGACTACTTGTCAAAACATATAGGCTAATAACCACAAAGGGCTTACCTTGGATACTGCTCCACAGAAGACAGGTGAGAATAAGTATTATGTCCTATTCCCAGTGTAGAGCAGACTAATGAATACTGTTGCAGATTGCTACAAGACACCATTGTAAATACTGAATGGAAGAGGGTGACTATGAAGGCACATTCCTCTGCCAAATGCCATACCAAGATTGTCAATTAGGCTAACATGATAGAAATCTTTTATTCTGAGTAGCACCCTACCTTGATCCATGCCTATGTATAGATATATATATAGCTATATAGTGCCTATAAAATGAAAATATATATATTTTTAACATAGACATTCTAAATAAAACCTTTCATTATGAAACTTAAGAATTCCATTATTTTTGTTCCTGGTAGCTACACCTTAGTGTTATGCTATTTTTCCTTGGCTATAATTAATTGTTTAGTCCATGCACCCAATCTGTTTGCCTGTATGAGGCAGGCAGAATGGTATGTGATTATCTTCCCTGTCACACATTGTTAGCCAACTATGTTCTGTGTGCAGCCTTTCACCCCCTGCTACTGAGGCCATGAGGACACCCGTCTTCAGGCAAGATTGAACTAATTCTGGCCCAACCTAGGAACCTGGACAGAAATTTCCCTCAAGATAATTTCCTATTGGACCTATTGACGCCAACAAGATAATTGCTGCCTTTCCTATCAAACCTTCTTTTCCCCTTCTATATTATCCTTGGACAGCCATAACAAAGTTAAGTTTTGGGGAAATATAGTCACCAAAAAGATATACCTGTACCTTTATTGTCCTTGTGTCTGTTTATTGGTGCTCGCCCATAATACTCAACCTCAATGTGGAAAAAATAACTTGGAGTCAGATCGTGCCTTGAAAGTGAAAGCACCATATATTTGAATTCTTATCGCTCACAGAAGCTCATTCCTTATTAACTTTTTGAGTACCCAAAATAAGGGTAAATTACTCTTCATTAATCAATATCCACATTAAACTCATCAAACACCTAAAGTAGCCCTTCTTGCACCAATGTGTGTAAATGCCTACATGGTGCCAATGCATGTGCCAACGCAGTGACGCTACCTATCCTTTATGTATAAATTGGACTCATATCTGTACTCATTCAGTTAACGGTCCGCTTTCGGTGTAAAAAGATATCGCCAAGTTTGATATGGAAATATTCTAATTGAAATAAACACACGGTGATATGTGTTATTTGCACTGCGGAGATAAAATTAGGCAAATCAAGCTCCACATTCGGGTTTTGGCAATATCTCAAACGATGCCATTATCTTGCGTAGGATCATATTAAAAATGAACGAGGGAATAAAAGCTCTAAGGATGCAACGGGTGTATTGAAAGAACATAATAAACCGGACCTGGGTATGAAAAATAATGAGATATACAGCACTCAACAGGGTGCGAGCAGTAAAGAAAGTGCTTCATCTGTAACAACTAAGCGCAGAGTGTATAAAGAATGGATGAAAATGGCTAAATCAATACGACGGGAGGAGACCCAAACCTTAGCTGAAATGGAAAATACTGAAAATATGGGTAGTGATGTCAAGAAAACCTCATGTGAAGGAAAACCTGCTAAAATTGAAGGAAACCGTTTTATCAAATGGGGTAATGAAAGGGTAACAAGTATAAAAAGTGCAAAATTATACAATAAAATCTAATGTAAATCTGACTTTGTTTCAAAATTGTTGGAAATGAATCATGAAGAGAGGGAATCACTAGGAGCATTAGGTATATATCGGATATCTGTGGGAATGTAGTGAATGGTAATGTTGGCGCCTGTAAGAAAATAACTGAAAAGATTTGATGTCATAAGCGTGCAAGTATAATAAAAAATTAGCGCTGAGAAAACGCTCGCTGAAGACTATAAAACAAATTTTTGGTTACACGGTTAGGATTGAAAGTGTTGCATACACTCCTCTTAAAGGTAACCGTTTATCTAAAATGTGTGCTAAGGGCATTAGTCTATATCCCAATAGATCAGAGAGAAAAAAATCCCACACCGATGTGACGAGTCTACAGCTTCACGTGAGAAATGATGCTTTTCATAGATAAAAATAACCTTCGAGTGGGTCTGATATCACCGGTCAAAATAACGCAAGAGAGGGAGGTCGAAAATCATTACTTATATTTCGACAAGTTAATAACGTCGATTTTCGAAGTGAATAGTTATGTTCTCGTGTAAACGATGAACCCATGTAATTCCCATAATATAAATAAATGTGTCAATATCTAACATCAATAAAAATATATCATATAAATGTATGTTATCAATATCCTACATTTAACTCGAATGACTAGCATTGAATATGCATAGATGCAACATGACATGCAACGAAATTGCAATACTGTATAGGTAGCATTGAAATGCGGTAGACATTATTCCAGTTTAAAGGTATAACCGATATTGAGGTGGAAATGCGGCAATCTCCTCTGGCTGAATACACGGTCTTCTCCAACTACCCCAAAAATCCTCACATGTACGATGAAGAAATTGCAGATATGCAACATGACTTGCATTGAAATGCAATACAACGCCTCCTGCCTTGCATTAAATAATGAGATAGATATGAAGCAAATTGAAATTGCACTCGGATACCAAAGGTAACATACATATATATATATATATATATATTCATATATATCTCATCAGCTCCAAACAGAAGCTAAAGCAAGAGTCTACAGCTTCTTTTATGGCACACTGAAACCACGCTTCGGTGAAAACGTTTCACTCATCTACTCGGACAGACTCGTTGCTGATCTTGTTCAGAAGCGTGACCTACATTGAGGCGGAAAACATGGACTTCTCCATCTACCCAAAAAAAATCATCCCTTGTACGATGAATCCAAGAAAAGGACAGCTGGGACTACTGTAAAGCGAAACAGCTGATGACTACCCGAGTGAAATCATCTGACTACAACCAAAGTGTTGCAGTATGTTGCTCGAGTCCGAGGGCACAAGCCAGCTGCTAAGAGTATCAATTACCGAACACAAGCCAAAAAATCAAACATGAACAAAACAGAGACATCCATAACCAGAAAACTTACACACACTTTGAGACCATACACAACATTCACGCACAAGCATGCCAGCTTCAAACTGTACACGATATTAAAAACTGTCTCAGTGAATCTGAAAACAAACGTTACTATCTCGACTCCCTTAACACTCTTACAAATGACTATCCGGACATCCCAGAAAATCCATTGAAAATAAACCTACTGTGACTTAAAAGAGGAAACGATGTGTCTTGGCTGATAAAACTAATGTAAACATGGATTTAACATGTAAGAGGCGTAAGCCGGAAGAGACCATCTTTGGCGTATGTATATGAGTGAATGATGAAAATACGTCAACTTGAACATGTTATAACCTGTAAACATTCCTATGAACCCATGTAATAAAAATTATAAACTTGAACATGTTTGATTGTCCCCAAAATGACGCATTTCAAAACAGGTGAAAAGAACTGCAACCGATCCCAAAAATGTTTAAAATAGTTTGATGTTCCTATGAACCTTGTATCTATGTCATAAAATATACATAAAAAATCTTAACATTGTCTCATTGTCCACAGATATATGGATTGAAAATATGTGAAATGTACTGCTCCTACTATTTGATTCTTAACGATGAGACTTGACGAAACTCGGCAAATAAAAACATGCATACAACGGGGAAATGGAATGGATTTAATCAAATAATATAGTTCTTTTGCTCTATATAAATAAAATTATCATAAATGACCTATTAACATATATCTATATAAGCCATCCAAAACCGGGCCGTAAGTTAAGTGATTAAAGGTACACCCTACTGCATGTCCAAATGAAACAAACGCTATTCCTGCCGAAGGCAGCAAGTGATTAAAGGTAGACCATACTTCATTTCTGAATGAAACAACGCTTATCCTACCGAATGTGGCAAGTGATTAAAGGTAGACCCTACTGCATACCCCTAGAGAAGTGTAGGTCAAGATAAGAGCTCTGTATGACATTGACGGATAGAGGTCATCCCGTGCAAGTCAAGTGTGGCCTACGAAACCTAATAAAACGATATTAAACTAACCCATTCAAAATCGGTCCTAGACCGCCAACCCTGCTATTATGAACTATACCATCATTTCTCGCCTAACTACATCAATTACGAATACCCTAGATAAATCAGATTTATTGAAAAAAAAAATCCTTGAAACTATATAAACAGGTATAAAAGTATCCGATTCAGAAGAGTCTTACACTAACAAACATCTTATATGTACCATACCATTATTTCTTTCATTACTACATCGATTACGAATAACCTAAATAAATCAGATTCAATAAAAAAATCATTGAAAAAAACAGCCGGCCTACGAACCCTAATGAAACGATATACAAGTATCACATTAAAAAGAGTCCTACACTAACAAACATCCTAATATGTACCATACCGTCATTACTTGCAAATAAACAAAACAAAATAACGCAATACAACTATACTTTCCGTTTACAATTTGTGGTAACAAAACCGTTAAAACTCGTAACAAGAGGAGCACATCTCGAGATAATATCTCTGTATGTCATTGACAGATAGAGGCCTGTCATGGCACTTAACAACTCCCCCTCCCTTATCCTCGTCCTCTATCTTACTCCCCTATCCACCTAGGCGTTCCCGCTGAAGCTCAAGTAATTGTCTTGACCTATAAAGACTTAGTAATCACAATGCCCGAGCTAAAAAGGGGCTAAGTTGGACACACGATGTAATTAGATCTTTCCTAACTATTACATTGTCCCATTTGCGTTTGCGTGAGCCCCAAAAGTAATTAAAAGGGCCACAAATGCAATTAAATAGACCTAAATTACAATGTCCGAGTTATATAGGGACTGAGTCCGACGCACAATGTAATTCGATACATCCTACTTGATACATCGTCACATTTGCGTTTGCGTGACATATCTACCACTTCTAAGTGTATAAACTGCAAACGGATCACAAATATTTATAAAGTAAGACATGCGGGAATAAGCATCTAGTAAAGACATGCGAGCGGATAACATAATTAAGATGTACATTAAGTTGTTGAAGAATGTTAACACTAGCACTCTACACAAATCCGGTAGATTAGTGCTCCAAGACGACATGGATCCGGACCCAAATCCAATGCAGAGAGGTGAAACGTCAATATTTTGGATCATTACATCCAAATAAGCGTATTATATACCCAATATTCTATCAAATTAGGCGAATTGATATCAAATACAGATATATTCATATGATAATGAATTGAAACATACAACAACAACAATAAAATAGCTAAATAAAATTCTCTACTCTACTTTAACCGACAATGATTAACTATGATATACGGCGTATCCTGCCGTACCCCAGAGGATAAATCCTACACCAATATGGTAGGTGTACGGTCAATCAATACATAAAGCCGATGTACATTACCGATCTTGTAATAAATAAAAATAATCCTGCACTTTAACTTCTTAGGTGATCTGGTTCATGAAATCATATACTAACATAACAGCCATACCGAAAATATCTGACATTTAACACTGAGTTAATGCATAACAGAAAATAATACTTTAGTATCCATTCAATCTGAAAGAATTCCTTCATCTTACTAAGATATTTTGTCTCTAGTAGCACAAAATCGAAGCCCACTGTGTCATAATAACGAACTTTTCTCTGATTTACCAGGTCACTTGTCAGCGGACTACCACTGATATATAATAAATTTAGAGGCAACACCCAGTCATGGTACAATACCTCAGACGTACCATGCATCTGTTTAGTCCATCATCTCTGAACAACGTCGAGTGAAGTCACATCCTGGACATAACCAAGAATCTATACACAAATACAGTGGTCAAGAATGGGCCTGACATGAATATCAAAGAGTGTGGCCATAAAAATCTGAGGATCTGTTCACTGATGACCTAAGTATATCACTATAACGATCAGCAGCTTGTCAGATAACCTCTCTAACAAACACACGGAAGTTAAGACTGACCTCCACAAGAACTTACAAAATCACGGTGAACTTGCACGAACTCCAAATGACAACCAAAGAGTGTAAACCACCTCTACACCAGGACCCCTCCATCCAGTAGATCGTCTTCAAAAACGGTATACTGTACACTTGCTAGGGTTCAATGACGAAATTCCACAAGATGCAGTACGGACTCACACCTCTTAAACATACATCAATAATAAAATAGCCAAATAAGATGCGCTACTTTGCTCTAATTCACATTAAAAATTGTAATACACTAAGGATGTCCATCATAGTAAATTCGGTCTACTTATAAAATATAAACATAAACACAACGAGCGTTGGCCTAGGGGACTCCTCTAACTCCTAAGCTTTGAAGTATGGTCCTACAATGAACATACAATAAGCTAACAACAAGACCGAGTTTGTAACACATAGAACCTTCAATATCTTTAATATCCACGTTAAACATTGTACCAGGATGAAAAAATATATATTAAACACGAAAAATAAACAACATGTAACTAATTTATATCTGAAATAATATTCAACATTGCAGATACAAACGTAATATATTCTAATATTGTATAAATATCCAACAGATTGAATTGAAGATGGAAACTGTACAGAGAACATTCAAAACACAAAGATACATACTAAGACTGCCAAGATATAATATAATAAGAAGAATGATGCAATAACCGACCAATTACGGCTGAAATAGTGTTCTTCATGGACAATGCAAACCTTAAATGACCTAAAAAACATCCTATCAATGTATGAGATACCTTTTCAAAATTCCAAAAAACATTACAAATTCAACATAAATCAACCGATCGTTACTAAGTACACATATCACAATATAATAACTTACAATACAACCATATCGTTCAGGTACTCTCGCTATTGGAACACCGCGTCAATGGAACACCGATATATCTGGTTCAAACCTGGATAATGTGTTATGGGGTGTATAGATTCTCGTAACGAAGCTGCCGCATCAACCCAAAATACAAACATCAACTCGCCAACTACCTATAGATATTATATACATATGAAATAAACGTCTGGAAAATACTTAGAACATTGCCTAAGTTCAATATTAGGCTGGTATCAAGCGTCCAACCGCTAAGAACCCCACCAAACAACCTCCGAATGATTCAATTATACACCAACTAGATAAGAAAACATACATATATGTACAGAAAAATATATAGAATTATGATCCTGACATAAATATATAACAAAACATTCACTCAAAACATAGAAATAATGACAAATCAGTAATTGAAAAATACAATTCAAATAACAGATAGGAGCAAACATACCTAATTTGCCAAAGCGCATCTAACGCTTTTAACGTTCAAAACTGCATGTAAATTATTATGTAACTGTTAGATTTAATATCAATAAAAATGATCTTTTAAGTGTATGTTATCAATACCCCTAAACATTCAGAGGACCAGCATTGAAATGCATGTATGCAACATGACATGCAACGAAATTGCAATACATTATGCCCAGTATTGAAATGCGAATGCCAAAGGTAGTGTGTAAACGTTTGATTTATATAACTTATTAACATATCAAAACCTAATAATATATATAACCTATTAACATACCTTATGAATAATCTGAAAGCTGTCCGTCCATCCGTCAGAATGAGTCACCCGTTAGCCGCCTGCCTGACTCCGGCCGTCCGTGAAAATATGGGGCGCAAACTCCCTAGACTGGAAGTAACTCTATTTATCCTTATTTATATTCCTTCACTGGGTCGTTTGGATTCACTTTACACTACTTATGTGCTAATATAATTTCAGTGATTTGGTGTTGAGCTTCATCTAGGTTAGGCCAGAATTAACCCAGACTGCCAAACGTGGCAGAAGATGTTACCACTCAAACATTCACGGTGAGCCACAATCACATAGAAGGGTCAAGTAGTAGTAGCAGTAGTTGCTTCTGTTTTCCACCGGAGTAGGTTTAACATGGATACAGAGTAGGTTTAATGTGGATACAGAGTAGGTTTACCGCAGATACCGAGTAGGTTTAACGTAGATATAGAGAATGTTTAACGTAGATAGAATAAGTTTAACATAGAAACCGAGTAGGTTTAACGTAAATACAGAGTAGGTTTTATGTATATACAGAGTAGGTTTACCGTAGATACCGAGTATGTTTAACGTAGATACCGAGTAGGTTAAGCGTAGATTCAGAGTAGGTTTGGCGTAGTAGGAGCAGCCAGCCAGCCTATAAGTTCAGCCAGCCACTTGCCACTAAATAATTATTAACACTGGTGTACACTACTTATGGTGCTGTGTATGTTTGTATATTTAAATGTAAAACTATAT
>SDVV010038908.1:0-10683 GCA_016164225.1 Gammarus roeselii | reverse complement strand
CCTACTGTGTTGTATGTGTAGTCGCGCTTCACAGATGCTCCTACTGTGTTGTATGTGTAGTCGCGCTTCACAGATGCTCCTACTTTGTTGCGTGTGTACCCGCGCTTCACAGATGCTCCTACTGTGTTGTATGTGTAGTCGCGCTTCACAGATGCTCCTACTGTGCTGTGTGTGTAGCCGCGCTTCACAGATGATCCTACTGTGTTGTATGTGTAGTCGCGCTTCACAGATGCTCCTACTGTGTTGTGTGTGTAGCTGCGCGTCATATGTGCCCTATGCACAGCAACATACAAGTAAATACATATAGTGCCGCACTAGGAGACGGGCATATACAGTGTACATTGCCGCACTGGGATACGGGCATATGCAGTGTACAGAGCCGCACTAGGATACGGGCATATACAGTGTACAGTGCCGCACTAGGATAAGGGCATATACAGTGTACAGTGCCGCACTAGGATACGGGCATATACAGCGTACAGTGTCGCACTAGGATACGGGCATATTCAGTGTACAGCACCGCACTAGGATACGGGCATATACAGTGTACAGTGCCGCACTAGGATACGGGCATATGCAGTGTACAGAGCCGCACTAGGATACGGGCATATACCGTGTACAGTGCCGCACTAGGATACGGGCATATACAGTGTACAGTACCGCACTAGGATACGGGCATTTACAGTGTACAGTGTCGCACTATGATACGGGCATATACAGTGTACAGTGCCGCACTAGGATTCGGGCATATACAGTGTACACTGCCGCAATAGGATACGGGCATATACAGTGTACAGGGCTGCACTAGGATACGGGCATATACAGTGTACAGTGCCGTACTAGGATACGGGCATATACAGTGTACACTACCGCACTAAGATACGGGCATATACAGTGTGCAGTGCCGAAGTAGGATACGGGCATATACAGTGTACAGTGCCGCACTAGGATACGGATATATACAGTGTACAGTGTCGCACTAAGATACGGGCATATATAGTGTACAGTACCGCACTAGGATACGGGCATATACAGAGTACAGTTCCGCATTAGGATACGGGCATATACAGTGTTCTATGCCGCACTAGGATACGGACATATACAGTGTACAGGGCCGCACTAGGATACGGGCATATACAGTGTTCAATGCCGCACTAGGATACTGGCATATACCGTGTGCAGTGCCGCACTAGGATACGGGCATATACAGTGTACAGTGCCGCACTAGTATACGGGCATATACAGTGTACAGTGCCGCACTAGGATACGGGTATAAACAGTGTACAGTGCCGCACTAGGATACTGGCATATACAGTGTACAGTGCCGCACTAGGATACTGGCATATACAGTGTACAGTGCCGCACTAGGATACGGGCATAAACAGTGTGCAGTGCCGCACTAGGATACGGGTATATACAGTGTAATGCTGCATATTGAAACAACTCACGCTAAAACACCCATTTTCTGAAATGTTTCTTCCGATTGGTGGTTATTAGACTCAGTATTAGGCCCCTGGACTCAGTATGAGTCCCCCTTGTGCCCGCCATGGGTGGGGTGCATTCCACTGTAAGTCACTTGAGAGCATGACTCATGCCCGCCCCATAGCACAAGCAAACCGTGTCTTTAGTGGGAGTGTATACTATACAACAGCCCGGCTGCCCAGTCTAAGCCACATGTCTGCCCTTGGCTGTGCAACAGAGGGCCATGCATGAGCTTCATGTAATTTAGCGCACGGTTAAGTGATAATAGAATCTGCTGTTCCTGCGGAAGACACACAAAAACATGTTTTTATTTCTAAATATTAGTGTACGTCTACGCTAAATGGTTAGGTTTAGGCTTCAGGGCAATTATTTTGCGGTTGACTGTGCCTCAACAAGCAATAATAGATAGCAATGTTATTATTGCTTGTTGCATCTTGACCTTGAACACCGCCACACCATCCATGCCATCCACTGCATGGGAGCGTCGGTCGCCTCGTCACGGGATTATTGTCTTTCATTAACACCAACTCGCCTTCACTACAACCGACATGCAGTGGCTCGTTCTTGCTTTGCGTTACTTACGTTGGAGACGTACTTTAGGTCCGCAGCGTTGCTGGGCCTGATAATTTCTATTTGTGTCTTTGCCCTCACCAACATCTTCGGTAACCTCTAATGGCGAGGAGTCTGCTCGCAGCTACGACACGGTAGCGATACTGACAGGGCAACTCACCACCGCACACAACGTTAAGTAGGAGTGCGTGTGGGCCAATGGTGGGTAGGAGTGCGTGTAGGACGATGGTGAGTAGGAGTGCGTGTAGGCCGATGGAGAGTAGGTGTGCGTGTAGGCCGATGGAGAGTACGTGTGCGTGTAGGCCGATGGAGAGTAGGTGTGCGTGTAGGCCGATGGTGAGTAGGAGTGCTTGTAGGCCGATGATGACTAGGAGTGCGTGTAGGCCGATGGAGAGTAGGTGTGCGTGTAGGCCGATGGTGAGTAGGAGTGCGTGTAGGCCGATGGTGAGTAGGAGTGTGTGTCGGCCGATGGTGAGTAGGAATGCGTGTAGGCCGATGGTGAGTAGGGATGCGTGTAGGCCGTTGTGGAGTAGGAGTGCATGTAGGCCGATGTCCAGTAGGAGTGCGTGTAGGCCGATAGTGAATAGGAGTGCGTGCAAACCGATGTTGAGTAGGAGTGCGTGTAGGTCGTTGTTGAGTAGGAGTGCGTGTAGGCCGATGTTGAGTAGGAGTGTGTGTTGGCTGATGTTGAGTAGGAGTGCCTTTAGGCCTACACAGAATATTGCAAATAAATACGACTGACGCCTCTGAACATCGCGTCTTTGCACCCTAAGCAATGCAAGGCGGCAGCGTCCTTGCACATGAGCCAATTTGAGGCGATATCATCCGCGTCTGCTTCCAAAGCGATGCAAGGCGGCACGTCCTTGCACATGAGCCAATTTGAGTTGACATCATTCGCTTCTGCTTTCAAAGCGATGCAAGGCGGCAGAGTTTTTGTACTCAAAGAAATTCAAGGCCACATCATACGTCATTGCGCCCGAAGTGATGCAAGGCAACATCATTTGTGCTTGCACCAATTGCGATGAAAGGCGACAGCGTCAACGTTCTCAAAGCAATGCAAAGCGACAGCGCCAATGCTCTCAAAGCGATGCAAGGCGACAGCGCCAATGCTCTCAAAGCGGTACAAGGCGACAGCGCCAATGCTCTCAAAGCGGTGCAAGGCAACAGCGCCAATGCTCTCAAAGCGGTGCAAGGCAACAGCGCCAATGCTCTCAAAGCGGTGCAAGGCAACAGCGCCAATGCTCTCAAAGCGGTGCAAGGCAACAGCGCCAATGCTCTCAAAGCGGTGCAAGGCAACAGCGCCAATGCTCTCAAATCGGTGCAAGGTGACAGCGCCAATGCTCTCAAAGCTATGCAAAGCGACAGCCCCAATGCTCACAAAGCGGTACAAGGCGACAGGGCCAATGCTTTCCAAGCGATGCAAAGCGACAGCGCCAATGCTCTCAATGCGGTTCAAGACGACAGCGCCAATGTTTTCAAATCGATGCAAGGCGAAAGCGCCAATGCTCTCAAAGCGGTGCAAGGCAACAGCGTCAATGCTCACAGAGCGGTACAAGGCGACAGCGCCAATGCTCTCAAAGCTATGCAAAGCGACAGCGCCAATGCTCTCAAAACTATGCAAAGCGACAGCGTCAATGCTCACAGAGCGGTGCAAGGCGACAGCGCCAGCGCTCTCAAAGCGGTGCAAGGTGACAGCGCCAATGCTCTCAAAGCGATGCAAGGCGACAGGCCAATGCTCTCAAAGCGATGGAAGGCGACAGCGCCAATGCTCTCAAAAATGCGCAAAACGACAGCGCTAATGCTCTCAAAGCGATGGAAGGCGACAGCGCCAATGCTCTCAAAAATGCGCAAAGCGACAGCGCTAATGCTCTCAAAGTGGTGCAAGGCGACAGCGCCAATGCTCTCAAAGCGGTGCAAGGCGACAGCGCCAATGCTCTCAAAGCGGTGCAAGGCGACTGCGCCAATGCTATCAAAGCGATGCAAGGCGACAGCGCCAATGCTCTCAAAGCGGTGCAAGGTGACAGCGCCAATGCTCTCAAAGCGGTTCAAGGTGACAGCGCCAATGCTCACAAAGCGGTGCGAGGTGACAGCGCCAATGCTCTCAAAGCTATGCAAGGTGACAGCGCCAATGCTCACAAAGCGGTGCAAGGTGACAGCGCCAATGCTCACAAAGCGGTGCAAGGTGATCGCGCCAATGCTCACAAAGCGGTGCAAGGTGACAGCGCCAATGCTCACAAAGCGGTGCAAGGTAACAGCGCCAATGCTCACAAAGCTATTCAAGGTGACAGCGCCAATGCTCACAAAGCGGTGCAAGGTGACAGCGCCAATGCTCTCAAAGCTATTCAAGGTGACAGCGCCAATGCTCTTAAAGCGGTGCAAGGTGACAGCGCCAATGCTCACAAAGCGGTGCAAAGTGACAGCGCCAATGCTCACAAAGCTATGCATGGTGACAAAGCCTTTGCACCCAAAAGAATGCAGAGCGACAGCGTCGCCGCACCCGAAGCGTTGCCAGGCGACAACATTCGTATTTGCATTCAAAGTAGGTAGCAACATCTTTGCATTCAACGCGATGCAAGGCGATAGCGTTTATGTTTATGAAGCGATGCAAGGCGACATCACTCATTTGCCCCCGCAGCGATGCAAGGCAGCGACGTGTCTAATCTCAAAGCGATGCTTGGCGACGCCGCCCATACACCCAAAGTGATGCAAACTGACAGTCTCTTTGCACATAAAGCTATGCTAGGCGACAGCGCCTGTACACCCAAAGTGATGCAAGATGACTATCTTTGCTCATGAAGTGATGCAAGGCAACAGCGCCTATACACATAAAGTGATGCTAGGCGAAAACATTTTTCGCACTCAAAGTGATACAAGGTGTCATGACCCGTTTTTGCAACAGGCGAGAGCGCCTCTATATACCCAGATCGATGCAATGTGACAACACTTTTACACATGAAGCAAATCAAGACGACAGCGTGTTTGATTTCAGAGCGATGCAAGGCAATAGCGCCTCTACACATAAAGGGATAAGAGGCGACTTCGTCTTCGCACATAAAATGATACAGGGCAACTACGTCAATGCATTCAATGCGATGCAAGACTACATCATTTGTCTTTGCTCCCAAAGCGATGCAAGGCGACAAAGTCTTCCACTGAAAGGGATGCAAGGTGACGTCATTCGTCTTTGCACCCATAGCGATGCACGGCGACAGCGTTCGTCTCGCACCGTAATCGTGGAAAAAATCATTCGTTAAAGACGAACTCCTCTGTACTCTTTACCGACTTTTTATTTCTTGGTAGGGCATCAAATTTAAATGCCCAAGCGCCGGACATTCAAATTCAAGTGGGCGGGGCTTGCAATGTGGAGTGGGCGTGACCTGTGAGTAAATGGGCGGAGCAGGTGGTTGAGTCCTACATCTGCAGCTACAAACGGTTACCAGAGGAATCGTCTGTAACCTGGCCAACTATTAGTTCGGTAACTGACCTCATCACCAAGCGAATGATCGAATGATATTGATGAAATAATACCTCATTAACACGCACGTTTTCGTAAGTTAAACACTCAGATGCCGAATCGACCGCAGTATGTTATGAATATAATTTAGCATTTTAGTAGCAATTTCATAGCTTTTCCTTTCGTTCTCGTGTGTTTACTGAATATGTCGCTGATTTAGATCGTTGTTGAGGAACAATTTGATAGTCAGTGGTATGTATTCTTGCTATAACAATAACAATAATAATGAAATCATTTGTTTACAAGATGCCTCATGGAATTCTGGTGTCGCAAAGTTGTAAAGAATTAAGAATTCAATGTCTAATATATAATCTTATTTTTAATATGATAAATTTCACATTTAACATCCTACGAGGAAAAAATTATGAAGTGATCATCACGAATAACAACCTATTGCGAAAATGACCCCTCGGGCGTACAACAATTCACCCACTTCCTTAACAATTTTGTTTCGGTTCACAAGCCTTCTCCCTTTTATTCGTGACATTCTTGTGCACCTTCTCGCGCAACATAAAGGCCATAGCACACACGAGGTTTTCCTGAGCACTATTGGCCGAACATTCTTGGTCATAGCATGGGTGGTAACCCACTTACCGAGATGCCTGTTCGCAAATAGCGTTAATTGACGTGCGTACTTGCGGCCGAGTAGCCGCCCGTGTTAGAGCCCGTTAGGACCTGAGCGATGTGACGGCATGAGGGTAGCCTACACGAAGAGCACTGAGGTAATTGAGGCAGGGCACGTCTACTGAGTCATGGAGAAGGCTTCTTTACTGAAGACTATGGCGGTCAAAGACCTGGTCCCATCAGGGAACATCTCTTTTCAATTATTTGATTATGACATGAATGTCCTCAGGGCACATCTAGTCAGTCACCGCAAAAGGTTTTAACTGAATGAGGACCTTGTTTTGTCAAGCGAAATTACGATTCAATTCCAAAGTTTTGGTTCTGGTGTTCTCGCGGCTAAAATCAACCTCATATTTTTTTCTGTTACCGTGTTTGCTGTGGGGATGGTTTGCCATAAATCCTAGATATGTATGCTGCAAACTTTGCTTCTAAGTGTAGGCCTTGTTACTTATGCAACACATATGCTGAATAAAATAATGGAGCATCCTACACTCCTCTCTTCTCTGATCGCATCTTGACCTAATTCACAAAAAAAAATCACGCCATCCCTGCTACCCAGAATACAATGAATTGATGGTTGGTAGTACCTGCCCTCAGAGAATTTGCAACTATGGTAGCCACAAAGATTGGCAGCGTGTCGGCAGCAGCGCGGATTGGCGGTTGCCTCCTCTTGCCTGTTTTCCTCCGTTTGTGGGTAGACCGCTTGCGACGCGGTCAGTTGAGCGCCAGCAGCTGTAGGGGTAGGCTGCGACTTTGCGGTGCCTTGTGCTGGCCGAGTGTCCTACTTTTATTGGCCTTTACCATATGTTTTCTAGTGTCCATTGTAAGAAGATTCTATTTCAAATTCATCACATTAAAAATTCGGAAAAGGAGCATTAAATATATATTTCATTTCAGAACTTAGAAGATATTTGTTGTCATAACTTTGCTTGATTTTTTTCAGATTCTTTTCTAGAAAAGGGTTCATTGTAATTTAGGTTTACTTTTTATTTCGAGCAACGAACTATCGTTTATGTTTACGAACGACTTTATTATATTGCACTAACAAATAATTCTGAACATCGCAGCTCTCTGCTGACCTTGCTTCCAGTTTCTAAAATGACCCGGTAAAGGCGCTTGTGCAGATAAGGGTACGAGTGAAAAAATCCTCACAATCCAAGTCTGGACAGAAATTCTGACCAGGAACTACTAGGCTTCTACAAGGATCTCACATCCAGTAAATTAGGTGAGTCTTTCATCGAAGTAGGAATTGTTTTTACGAATAGCCAGAGTATTTTGTTCGTTACTGATGTTTGTAACATTGAGCATCGTCTTTTATGTTTATTTTGAGTGTTTAATCCGCCCAAGAAACAAACCCAAACTCAATTCCTTTATAACATACGTCTTCTTGTTATCTGTACAGATGTATACGTAATTGTCGTATGAACCTACCATTATATTCTCAAAAGTCAATGTGATCCGCGTGTGTTGGACAACAACCCGCTTCATTCAGCCATGACCAACATTTTAATTTGCTGTCAGTGAGCTCTGACCCGGCCAGCTTCAGATGACAGCCCATTTTGACGTTTATTGCAGCCCCTCCTCACCGTCACTCTCGAGATTACCCATTGGAAATTGAAGCCTTATTATCGTCAGCAGACAATACCACGCCCTTCTTTTTTAATTGGGTGTCCTTATTACAGTAGCTAAAGATAATGAGGACCACTCAGGCGGCTCATCGGGACTCGATTCTGACCTTTACCGCCTGTTTAGCAGGAGGAGATCAGGTACAGGATACATGGGGTGTGCTCTTGAGCTAGGAGGCACTTTATCGTATCTATGATGGAACATACAAATAATGACGCGAGGGGGATGGACGGAAGTGAAATGAAAACAACTGTGAAATTGATCCTGTACATCAAGTGTTGGAAAAATTCCATCGTTCGCAAAGGCGCCGTTTGATATTAGTGTGTAATAGTACAGGTTTTTATGTACTAAAATTGTTTGAAAATCATGAATCATTACTAGAAGCGCATTATTACAAATATTGATAGTGAAGGCATGGGCCTTTGAGTCAAATCGTTTGCAATTAAATATCCTTAGGCAAGTTGACATGCTGGTATATTTCAATGCTTAGTGTGACTGAAGGCGACATCACGGCCTTCAGTTCTATTCAGTCGTCTACACAGAAACCACTTCAAAAATGGTAACTAAAGAAAACTATTCAACGAGTCAGTCCTATAATTATTTTACCCATGTGACTCAGTCCCATCATAGGCTATGTTACCCGGCGGAGGGGGAATGCCATAACACCCTTCCCCATGTGCCCCTAGACTCTCCATTAACTCCCCCTATAGTATCGTGTCCACGCCGATCTAGAAATCTGCAAAAAAATGTGTATCCCAAAATGTTCGTTGTTTGAACTGGTCCCTTTAAACTGGGACAAAAATACTATGTAAGGATTTAAAAATCACGGCTATACGCAGCTGTCCACACACCCTATTAGGGAGTAACCGATGACTCCCCAGAGAACCTGAGGCAACTCCTCGTGGGGAGGGGGAGTTGTTTGAAGTCTCTCTGGGGAGAAGTTTCCTCGCCTCCCATAACATGTGCTGTGCCTTACGGCCGTATGTGATACTGCCACATGTTTCGTTGCAAAGCAAGTGACTTTTCCCTGTTTTTGTTAACCTTAGAGAACATTTCACGTAACAATATTTCCCGATGGTTATGTTGTGACAGTACCCAACTTATTCAAACTCCCGGTCTAGAATATAGAATACATCCATTTTTATTTATCTACATTTATGAAGTTCCTTTGAACTCTGTTGAGCTCACGGTCAAGACAGGGTTGAATTTCTTCGTATTCAATAACTTAACTATATTTTAAATAACTATCTATTGGACATGGATGTACCATTTCAGCTAAATCTATCGCACCGTTTCATCCAACACCGACATTGAATATTATGAATGATGTTGAGTTCATATCAATTTGCCCTTCAACGACGAACATCTTTACTACACTGGGCCCTTTAAACAGTCCTTAAATAATTACTACATTTGTGCCCTTTAAACTGTTGTTACCTGATTACATTGGACCCTTTAAACTGTTGTTACCTGATTACATCGGACCCTTTAAACTGTTGTTAAATAATTACTACACTGTGCCCTTTAAACGGTTGTTACCTGATTACTACATTGGACCCTTTAAACTGATGTTACCTTATTGCTACATTGGACCCTTTAAACTGTTGTTACCTGATTACTACATTGGACCCTTTAAACTGTTGTTACCTGATTACTACATTGGACCCTTTAAACTGTTGTTACCTGATTACTACATTGGACCCTTTAAACTGTTGTTACCTGATTACTACATTGGACCCTTTGAACTGTTGTTACCTGATAATTACATTGGACCCTTTAAACTGTTGTTACCTGATTACTACATTGGACCCTTTAAACTGTTGTTACCTGATTACTACATTGGACCCTTTAAACTGTTGTTACCTGATTACTACATTGGACCCTTTAAACTGTTGTTACCTGATTACTAGATTGTAGCCTTTAAACTGTTGTGTAATGACGAAGGACCTCCTAATGATCGTAATTGCATCCCTTTAGGCACAGCTGATCGTTTCCCTCGTGTCCATTGGTTATCACATGAACTTGTATCTGTTAAAGGGACAGGCAAGCCTCGGTGCAGTGCACGTTGAATCATGCTAATGGGGCATGAAAATGTCTACAGTTACGATTTCACATATTTGAATTAAAAATCATGTGCGACCAAACAGAACACTAATTTAATCATCACATACAGAACCTGAAGTCCGTTTGTTGTTTGACGCCTGAACCAGTATCAGCGCTAATATTCATGAATGGAGAAGTATTTTTGGCTTTCATTCCTTCACAAATTACCGAGCCTATGTCTATGTCCAGGGCTCACCAATTGTGGGTGATGCCTCACCACTTCCTCGGCATGCGGTGTCCGAGAGCCCGCAGTTAGCGTATTAATGACACAGTTTAGAGCACACGTGGTTGGCTCAATCGGATAAGCAGGATAAATGAGGAGTTATTATTAATGTGAGAGCTTCGCACCGAACACAACCAAGGTTATTATTGATGTGATAGATTTGCACCGAACACAACCAAGGTTATTATTAATGTGAGAGCTTTGCACCGAACACAGCCAAGGTTATTATTAATGTGAGAGCTTCGCACCGAACACAGCCAAGGTTATTATTGATGTGATAGATTTGCACCGAACACAACCAAGGTTATTATTAATGTGAGAGCTTCGCACCGAACACAGCCAAGGTTATTATTGATGTGAGAGCTTTGCACCGAACACAGCCAAGGTTATTATTAATGTGAGAGCTTCGCACCGAACACAACCAAGGTTATTATTGATGTGATAGATTTGCACCGAACACAACCAAGGTTATTATTAATGTGAGAGCTTTGCACCGAACACAGCCAAGGTTATTATTAATGTGAGAGCTTTGCACCGAACA
>SDVV010038907.1:0-10683 GCA_016164225.1 Gammarus roeselii | reverse complement strand
TTTTTTTTTTTTTTTTTTCATAGGGATGGTTCATGTGATAGCCAATGATGCTCATTATTTCAAGTTCCTATACCTGTGTTGACATAGCTGTTCTCAATATTCAACTGGCGGGCATCGCTGTGCTGGCCTGCACCGGCTCTGCTGCTCCTCACTTGCTTGTAGCGCTGCTGGAGGGGGACTGCAAAGGTAGAAAGGAAAGAGTCATCTGGAAATACATGGCCCAAAATAATGACCACAGCTAATTTCAAAATGCGTAACTAATTTTATAATGACCTGCTGCTTATAACACATGCTGACAAGTCTAGGCCTAAGTGTTGACTTATATTTAACACCCAAAAATGATATTTTTGCATCATATTTCCATATCAAGATAACAACACCTTCCCTAGCACACCTTGTGATCATGTTAATGCAATTAGTTGGCTATAGAATGAAGAAATACTTTATTACTTGTTATATATATATATTTATTATATATATATATCTATGTGTATATATATTTGCTCTCATGGTTTTCTGCAGGGTTGTAGTTGTGCTTAGGGTTTTTGTGCAAGTGGCTTTGGGTTTGTTCTCTGGAAGCTAAAGGTGTGCGTCCCTTGTAGCATCTTCCCGTTGCTGTTCTGCGGAGTCTTTGTAGGTACTGGCACGCATGGCTGTGCTTTCCTCTCCTGGCTCAGTGCACCTGACTGGATGTGATGAGCCTTTGGGAGGCTGCAAAGGTGTGAATATCAAATTATTGGGGAAAAAAAAACATAATATTTGCTGATTTGCCAATACTTCAGGATCATAATTAGTTCAGGATGTGAAGAAATAACTCCCAGTACAGTTAGTTTGCAATTATTGAAGAAAAATTTGGTGTCCTGTGGTGAAATATAAAAAAAATCCTTTTGACAGTCAAGTATGACTGCAGCAAAAGAAGAGCATCAAAAAGATCTGTTAGACATAACATTTTACGTAACATTTCATTTGAGCAACAGACATATACTAATATAGGCATGCTCTTTCTATTGATACTCCCGAACTTTCAAATCGTGTCATTATTGAAATATAAGGGGGGCAGGTAATCACCCCGTTCTGTGCGGCAAATCATCCCCCCGATTAGGGGCCATAGCTTGCCGCACAGTTTACGTAAATAACTTTTTTGGTTGATAGAATGTTGAAACTTATGGGTCTTAATAGTCATAATAGTAGCCAGACACACCGTAAATACAAAGTTTCTTGGCTGCAAACTTTTTGAGTTATTTTAAAGTATCGGAAAATGGGGGGTTACCCCGGTCGACGCTATTAAAAATACAGAATGAATATATTCTCTGTAGGTAATTAAACAGTGATTTATCATTGTGAAACTTCTGTCTTATCCAAGATATGATCCCACATTGCAGAAAAACAAGTCTAAAATGGTAACCACTCTGTCCTACAACACAACAAAAGCCATGATTCAAGCATTTGTGGGTATTGAACAGTTTCAGGTTCAACCAACAATTCCTCTGTTTATCACTGTTACAGCACAATAACTGTAGCTACTTTTGATATTGGAGAGACCATACCAACAATATTATTCTTGGTGCTCTATACTGACTGGTTTCTGGCAGCCACTTAGTTACTTTTCATAATATTTTGAATGTGTTATATTTTTCAGGTATGATTTAAGACATGATGTTCGTTGCATGGTTTTTTGATGTATGCACTAGCTGCCTTTTACAAACAAATAATCTACTCATCTAACACATGTTCAATAAAAGATCAACAATAAAACATCATGGAAGAAGAAGAAAGAATACCCATTACAACTGCAGTGGAGTTCACTGTCAAAGGTTTGTCAATGTTTCCTGTTATATATGATTTATGAGCTGGTGTGCTTTTATTCAGAACAATGACAGGCATCCTGATGGTTTGACAATTTGTTTTCAAGCAAGTCTGCACAATTTTTAAATCGGGACAAGAATCTGCCAAGATGATTTGCTACTAATAATATCCAGGAGATCTTGGCTAGAATGTAATATATATATTTCTGTCTCTAGCTAATAAATGACAAAAATGTCAAAAAATTGTAATTGTACCAATTGAGAGGTATCATCAAGAGGAATCAGTCTGTTGTGTGTGGTTGGTAAGTTGTACAGAGAGTGCTGTTCAAAAGGATAAAAGACTGTACTGACTGTGCAATTGGAGAGGAACAATGTGGCTTTAGGAGTGGTAGAGCGTGTGCTGATCAGATTTTTTGCAGTGAGACAGGTTTTTGAGAAGTACCTTGCAAATGGAAAACATGTGTTCTGGGCGTTCATGGGGCAGATATCTGTTGAAGCTGTGCAGAGTTTCTATGTTTGCAGCCAAACATGTCAGAGTGGGAAGCAAGCTGAGTGATTGTCTCACAGTGAAAGTGGGACTGAGACAAAGCTGTGTGATGTCTCCCTGGCTGTTCAATATCTGTATGAGTGGAGTGGTCAGGGAGGTGAACGCCAGTGTGATGGGTTGTGGCTTGGAGCTGTTGAAAGCAAATGGGTGGGGTTGGTAGTTTGGTAGAGTGTGTGAGAGGAGGAAGCTTCATGTGAACGTGAGGTAAAGTAAAGTAACTAGATGTTCAGAGACTGTGGATGCAAGCAAAATTAATGTTCTCCTTGAAGAAGAGCTGTTGGAGGAAGTTCAGTGCTTTGAGTATTGGGGCTCCCGTGTAGAGATGAGGGAACTAGTGGAAACTGATGTGAAGGTGGGGCGCAAGGTTTTGGGTGCACTGGAGAGTGTAATGAGCTGTAGGATGTTGGTAATGGAAGCAAAGAGAGAGTTGTATGAGGGTATCATTGTCCTGACTTTGCTCTACAGAGCTGAGACTTGGAGGTGAGAGCAGAGAAGAGAAGGTTGAATGTTTTCAAGGTGAAATGTTTGAGGAGCATTGCTGGAGTGACTTGGAAAGACCAAATTGCCAGCAAGGTGGATTGAATCAGAACCGGCATGGTGAAGAAGTTGAAGGACAGAGTAAATTTGCGTGTTCTGAGATGGTTGAAGGACAGAGTAAATTTGCGTGTTCTGAGATGGTTCAAGCACATGGTGAGGATGGATGAAGGAAAATTGGTAGAGAGGGTGATGAAGGCGGAGGCAAGCTTGTGGTAAAGAGGGTGATGAAGGCAGAGGCAAGTGGTTGCAAGTTTAGGGGTAGACCAAAGTTAGTGTGGATGGATGGTGGAGTTGTGAAGCAGGTGTTTGGAAGGAGAGACTCAAGTGTAGAATTAGCGAGAGAGGTATGCAATGAACAGGCATGAGTGAAGAATGGTTGCTTTTTGACGCTGCTTTAATGTGCTTTCTAAATCTTGGCATCATGTTGTCGGGGCGCTTGCGGGTAAGGGGGGTGGGGCCATCCATCTTGATGCAGGAGGGGTAAACCAGTGACAACTGTCTGGCCCTGCTGCTGACAACGGATCCTCGGACCGCACTCATGACCCAGAGTCTGTTGTAGGGTTACCGGCCATACCCTTTAGCACAGAAGGGCTACGTTCTGTGAGTGTGAGCATATGAGAGTGTGAGGGGCACCTTGCCGTCGGCCACCCCTCTTTCTGGGGGATGCGGCCTAGTGTCTGTATCTGCATCATCTAGCTACCTCTAAGTTATCACTGATGTTGGCATCAGTTTAATTTTCTTGGGATTAGCAGTATTGGTCCTGAACTGTGTTCACACCTTCAAGCTGCATTTAATGTAACATGAATTATGCTCCATTTGTAATGGAGTTGGCATAGAACTGCATTTGATTGCAGAATTGTTATTCTGCTTTTTATTTCTGAAGTTCCATTGTATGCAAGTTAATTTTTTTACCTTCTGACGTGGTTAATGTCTTCATTAGCTATATTGTACAGTTAGTTGAATTTAATAAATCAAATTGTAGCTAGGCCACCTGTTCTATTTACAATCATTTCTGACTTCTTATTGAATTTGGGGAAAAAAAAAACAGGAAAAGCTTGTTTGAAATTTTAATGTTTTTCAAGCAGCAGAGGGTCAACAGTCATTGTATAGGTATGAATTGAATAACTGTAACCTATGATTTTTTTTCATAATCAGACTTAACGACAAATCCTAATGTAACTGGGGTAGTTTTGTAATGTCACTGCAATTTTTTTCACCGTGATAGGAGAATTGCAATAAATTAAATTTGGGTCCTAAAATCTTTGTTCACTGCATCCTAAATAATCTCTTCTAAAAAACATTCATGGCTTAGGTATGAATGTTTATAAGAAGGTAACAATTACAGAAACTTTTATCATGATCATACCTGTAAGTTTATCATTATGCAATAGGTGTAGTTGCCAAACTTGTTGAGAGATATTTATATATTTTGTCAAATAGAATTGGGTCTGAGATTACTGGGGGAGCGTAAGTGAAGTAGGTAGTAGTAAAGGTACCAGCAATGATGTATCTCATATAATTAAACTCAATGTCTAAAATTCAATAGTAAATAATGTTGACTGTAAGCGTATTGTTATTGGGTTATCTGAGTCTACTCCAAGCTGTCGAAAATCTTCAATGCTATTCCATTATTGATTTGTATGTTTCTGAGCAGCAATTGTCATCACTGGTACCTCTACCCTATATCAACTCCAATCTTCTCAGAAGTGTGGAGTACTGAAGAATAATTTAGTTAGCTACTCTATTGTTTCTCATTTTTATTGTATGTAGATATCTGCACTCAAGTCGTTATATTATAAATGTTTCACAGTCCAAGATCTATAGATTGCTAAATAACTAATTTAGTTAGCTAGTTTGCTGTGAGGTAGTTTTTTATTTGCATTGTTAGGGTTTTGTACTCATCTCTATGAAACTGCTAATATATACTTTTTTTTTTTCCAGCTATGAATATCAACCCTATGGATAAAGTTCGTCTGAAGCAGATGGTTTCCGTTATACACGAGTTTTCTGGCAAGCATGGTCTATCAACCAAACACATTAAACACTTGGCTTACCGAGTTGTTATAAGAGATGTGTATGGTAAGAATACTTAGTTTTTTTTGTTACGCAATGGGTTACTGCAAAGCTGCTACCTGACCCAGAGTTGTGTTGATGCTTGTTTCTTGTTCAGTGGCATCAACAATCGCATGATGGCAGTATGTTTGAATATCGAGTTATCTTCACATCCAAGGTAGATGTCCACTAATTAGTGGCTTATCAAGAACACATCAGAGGTAGCTACTTGTTCAATCAATTTTTCAATCTCAGGGTATTGCTAATGGTTGACTAATGAAACACACATTGGATGTCTTGTTCTATAATAGCCATTATGTCAACTAATTGCGGTGCATTTAAACTGTCCAATGCGGTTGTTTGCATTTTTGTACTACCGGCCCATTTTGACAATTTGTAATAGCTCATTCTGCCAATCCTTGCCTGAATTCTGTCACTTTCCTCACTATCTTTTCAATGATATTGACTGAGTAACCTTCTAGCATTTTTCACTGCTTGATGATCTAGACTATTAGCCACTGGTTGATAATCTAGACTATTAGCTAATCTATTATGTTGATCCATTTCCTTGACCTTGAGTCATTTTTGATGTTATTAGGTATGTATGTATGTATGTGTTATTAGGTATTCAACTAGGATTAGTGCACACTGATGACCTATGATGAAAAACAAAGCAATTTATTAAAAAGAGAGTAAAACCACTGGTTTGTCCTCACAGAGGAAAGAACAAAACACACATCCAAACTGCATACTGCACATGCATGAATAAAACAGGATCCTCCTCCAAGGTGGGACCAAGGCAAACAGTCCCAGATCACAACAAGAAGTCCACAGGTCTATTATCAAAAGATCAAAAAATGGATTGCAAACCAGGCTAAAAGTCTAAACAAAGTACCATCCAGAACATCAACCAGCAACTGTTTGAAAAAAGTGGCCAGGCCATCAGAGTCTACTACAAAGGCAGGCAGATTGTTCCATTGCTGGACACATCTGGCTTCAAACATTCAACCTATTCAGAATGTCAGTTACACAAGCTGGTATTGCGAGTTTGCAGTAATGACCAGGCATTCTATGATGAGCTAGCTGGAAAATACCCACAAAATCAACTTTTCCATTCTGTTTCTCACCTTACTCACCTTTGCAGCCCCCCACAGCCCCAGCAGCAGGAAATGTGGGCATGGAAGGCAGTATACTTTAGCCCGCAGCAATCTAAAGAACAGTATGGCATCAAAATGGCAGCAGGATGCTGGTCGGATTGTGCTTTATAGGTTGAACAAAAACATTGAAGACCGTCAACAATTCCATGCAACTGTCAAAACACCTAAACAAAACCACAAAAACAAATCTTCTATGACTAGCAAAACTTGTACAATCACCCCCCCCCCCAAATCCTCAGTCAAAGCCCTCTTGAAGCCACAGTGCCGTACAGGAACTCACGATGTCAGTCATCGTCTCTCATAACTTTGCTCATACTCTTATAATCTCCATGATTCAAAACCATGATCAACTGGAACCTCATCGATCTGAAAGCAATATTCAACCAAGACAGGGGCATGGGGGCACCCCATGATCCAGTACAAGCTGTCAGTGAGAGGTGTTAGCTGCCTGATGTGGCATCTCCCTTCATAGACATTGCTAACTATAGTTCTGTTAGGGGAGACCCAGATGCACAACTTGGAAGCATGGATCTCTATTGTATCTGCATAAGAATATTGTGTTTTTAGTGTTTAAGGTGCACATTTCAAATGTTGTAGCAGTGCACCTAATAGATTATGATCTGTGGATTGTAGCTGTTCATCAGCCTCCTTCTTATGCAATCTTGGAAAACACTTCCTTGTTGAACTTTTTATCAAACTTTTGCCCTGGCAAGGAGGTGATTTTATTTTACCAACACTTGACTAGTTCTTGGACCTTATTGCTGGCTACATTTGGCCCATTGACCTGCAATTTTAGTGTTTTTCCTCACTTGGGCTTTTGCAGTGGGCAAAGGAGCCCAAATTTTTACTATCTGATAACATTCTAGATCCTGTTCTCACATCTTAGGAGGATTGTGTTGGTGAGTTGTCTGTGCTGCTGCCGCTGCCTTGCTGCCAGCATTCTCCTGTTGTCTTCAAGTATATTTTCATTGGGGAGGGACCGAAGCACATGGTCGTGGAGGAGACGCCTTTTTCATAGGGGGAAACACGCCAGGATTTCAGAGGCTCTGTCTCGGATTGGCTGGGGGCTAGAACTTAGCAATTCTTCAGTGTGTGAAGATTGTTCTTTTTTTGCAGTCAGTTTTGATGTCTCTGATTTATAAGTTTATACCCCTTTTGCCTTTCCGCTCTGGTCGCCATGGGCTGTCAGGGTGCCCCCTGCTCTTGCTCAAAAATGGTCGAAGGCATGGCATGAACACAAGCAGTTTAGGAGGGCAGAGGGCCACAACTCAGCCATTGCTCTTGAGAAGTTATATGCTTTCAGAGAGCTGAATAGGAGCTACAGAAATTTTTCCCACGATTCACGAAAGAAATATGAATCAAATTCCATAAACTGACTCAATAACTGCAAGTTTTTCCATGTTTATATCAGGGAAAAAAATACTGGTCATCCAGCTGTTGATCCTTACTGCCTGCCGGGTGGTGTGATAGTGCCGGATCCTGGCGGGATGTGTGAAGTCTTTGCTGCCTCTTTCTCGGGAGTTTTTGTCAGTGAAGCTCCTTTCCAGCTATTTGCAGGAAGTTTGTCAGATGTTAATCTCTCTCGGGTGGGGGTCAAGTGTATTCTCTTGGCTCTAGATCCCAGTTCCAGTATGGGACCAGATGGCCTTCACCCACATCTGCTGGGGAGCTGTGCTGACGAGCTCTCTTTACCTCTATTCCTATATTCTAGGCTAAGTCCTACACTGATCCCCTGAATTACAGGCCTGTAAACTTGATGTTGATTTGCTGCAAATCAATGGAGAGAATGGTTGTATCTTGTTTGACTGAGTATCTTGAAAGCAATAATATTGTATCGTCTCATCAGTATGGTTTTCGAAGTAATCGCAGAACTGAAGACCAGTTGCTGTTGACCTATGATGATGATGTTGGGAGATGGTTTGATGAGAGATATATTGTGGATGTCATAATGCTTGACTTTCAAAAGCATTTGATGTGGTGAGTCATGGTGTGCTTTGTCTAAGCTGAAGGGTTTGGGTGTTTGTGGTTTGTTACTGGCCTGGATCTCTGCATTTCTTTCTGGTAGAGTAATGAGTGTTTGTGTGAGTGACAGATTGAGCAGACCAGTTGATGTGACTAGTGGTGTTCCTCAACCCTCTGTCCTTAGACCACTGCTGTTCTTGATTTACATTAATCACGTGTCTAACGGTCTTGCATGCAAATTCAAGGCATTTGCAGATGATTACAAGTTGTACCTGGGATACTCACGGAGGAACACTGATCATGCTGTTCAGGATGTCTAGTCACTCCAAAGAGGGCTGGATTCAGTTGACTCTTTGGCAATGTCCTGGAATCTTGGATTGAATCCTGATAAGTGTGTTCTGCTGTGCTTTTATAGAGGTCGCATTGATTTTGATGCCCTGGTTTTTGTTAACGAGTACTTCTGGCGAGGTAGAGCATTGAAGTTAGTCAGTGTGCACATGGTGACTTGGGTGTCAGTGTGGATACAAGTCTCAGATTCCACCATCATATTTGTGTGGTGGCTGCGAAGGCTGGTGGATTGGCAAACTGTTTATTGAGATCAACTGTCTGCAGGTCCCTGGAGTTTATGCTGCCCTTATATGCTGCACATATTTGTTCAATCATTGGCATCCTGCATTTGGAACACCGGGTATTGAAGAGACTGCCGGCTGCTTGAATCTATTCAGAGAAGATGGACGGACCAGAAATATTGATGGTCTTTTGGAGATAGACTATGGTAGTTGTTTGAGAAGACTGGATTTGTATTTTGTTAAGGGTTGGCTTTTGAGGGCAGACCCAATGAAATACTGGAAGATTTTGCATGGTAAATCAGAGAATTTGCTAAATAGGTTTCCATTGGCTCTGAGATTTGGCACTAGGGGTCACTTGCTGAAGTTGGTGGTTCCTCCTTGCTCCTCGGATGCCCGCAGTAGGTCTTTCAGTGCGAGATGTATTGGTCTATGGAATGGCTTGCCTGCTGATATTGTGCAGTGGAGGGAAATCACTTGCTATAAGCAAGCTCTTGCTGAGCTGATGTATGATGAATTTATAGAATTTGACAGCAAATTCAGTTTTATTTGTATGTGGTAATGAATGTGTAGCTATATATAAAAATACTTTATAATTTTGTGTTGTGACTCACAAGATGGCTGTCTGATCAGTTGCCTGAAGCACAGATTTCCAGATTTTTCTGTATCATTGCTCTGCCTTGCTTTTGCGGTTTAGGAGTGCTGTGGCATTTGTGCCTCCTGTCTTGCCCTGCACTCAGGCTTCCCCTGGGGTGCTGGGCAGTCTTGAGGCCACCAATGTGAGAAACCCCAGGAGAGGAGGCAAAACTGATACAGATGACACCCAATCTTCCTCTGTTGTCAGCACCAGATCAAGAATGGTGCCCGAATCAATAAAAGTAGTCCCTCACTCACTGAATGAGTCCAAGAAGAGCAAAACAATCAAGAAACTGCCAATCACCTGAAGGCATATAATTATTAAAAATGTTTACAGACCAATCCAACAAAGGCAAGTTAGAATCCCCAAGAACAACAGCCTCCCTACCAACACAAAATTCCAGCAGGAATTCAATCAGTTCAGCATTCTCCTCAGTTGAATAGGAGGGTGGACGGTAAGCACCTATAAATGTTTGCAACATATAAACAAATTCCATGCTTTGTCACTTCCCCCACCACATCTCCCCTCACTAGCTGAAACCCCGGAAATTCAACAAAGGACGACAACACTGATATAGTCAACCACAACACACACCAACCAACTGCAAGTCGCACGGCTGCACCATATGACCAACATAAGAGTCCTTATTCATAAGGGAATTCAAATTTACACAGCCTAACCAAAAATGGTGAAATCTGTCTGCAAAGACTACCTGGCTAGTTTAAAACACCATTCTCATGGCCACGTGGAGTTCCACAACCACCACCACCAGTACCACGCCCGCTCCCGGCACCAAGACCGCGTCCGCGAGCCCTACATCTGCCGCCAGCACTTCCCCGGCCGGCAGCACTTCCCCGGCCGTCGGCACTTCCCCGGCCGCCAGCACTTCCCCGGCCGCCAGCACTTCCCCGGCCGCCAACATCCCCTCGGCTGACAGCACCAACTCAGCCGCCAGCATCCCCGCGACCCAGTGTCCGAGTGGAAGAATCCTTGGAACCAACAGGCCCTCCTGACCAATGCCAACACCAGTCCTATACTCAGCAGCACCCGCCAAGAAATTACTCCTCTCTCCCCTGTCACCCTCAGATGCAGTGAGAGCTTGCCTCCTAGCCAGCAACTCACCCCTCTGCCTGTAAGTAAATCCTTTCTAGATAATAAGGCTCCATAAACCATCCAAGCTCCTCAGCCTAGGGGCTTGGGACAATATATAAGTTGTGCCTGGAATCATCACTGACCTTTGCAGTGGGTAAGAGAGCCTACTTTTTTACTCTCTGACAATATACTGGATCTTCTTCTTACATCTGAGGATGATCGTGTTGGTAAGGTGTTTGTGTTGCCACCGCTGCCTTGCTGCCAGCATTCTCCTGTTGTGTTGGAGTATATCTTCAGTGGGGGGGGGCTAGACCGGGTGACTGTGGGG
>SDVV010038906.1:0-10683 GCA_016164225.1 Gammarus roeselii | reverse complement strand
AAGTCTCGGGTACAGTGACAAGGTTCTAGACCTCGCCACTCGAAAAGGACATTTCTGCTACGAAGCCATCACATCGGATTCTGTGCTGGACCAAACTGTGATCCCATCGCAACAAGCCTTCTACAGTCAACTTCGAGGCAAAGGAATTTCGGACTCTGATTATGCTGAAGTGATCGAAATGTGGGAGGCAGCAAACTGTACGACATTGCGTGATTACATGATCATATACCTGCTCATCGACACGCTGCTGCTGGCCGAGGTCTTCCAAAAGTTTAGGGAGACCATGACACGCGACTATACCCTGGACCCCATCCTTTTTGTGAGCGTCCCTGGCTTTGCAATGCAGGCCGCCCTCTACGAAGGAAAGATGAAATTGGCGTTGGTCAAAGATATCGATCTCCTCCACTTGATTGTCAAAAACACACGAGGCGGATTCGTGACGTTGACGAAAGGTCTTACCAAGATAAACAGTCCCCGATGCAAAAACTATGACCCTACATTACCCGTGTCTTCAGCAGCAATGTGGGACTTTAACAGTCTTTATGGGGGCTGTTTGAGTGAATCCCTCATCATTGGAGAAATCCTCGAGCTCACACAGGAAGAAATTCAAGCATTCGACTTGGTAAACACAGACTGTTCTGACGAGTATACGTACATTGTCTGCGTGGATGCCCAAGTCAGCGATGAAGTTGCAAGAAAAACAGATGAGCTGCCACTCCTGCTACATCACAAAGAGATTACCTTGGACAATGTTTAACCCTTCACAAAAAAACTTTCGGCTGGCTCAGAACATCTCAAAAACAGAAAACGAGCAGATCGTAAGCTTGTTGCTAGTCATCTACCTCAAACTGACTACCTCGTGGCTCTGGAACTTCTCCAAGTACTCCTCAGGCAAGGACTGGAAGTCACCAAGGTTCATCGAGTTTTTCGCATCAAGCAGGAACCGATCTTCAAAACCTTCATCATGAAAAATATACAGAAACGTCAGGAGTCTACGAACTCCTTTGAAAAGTCCCTGTACAAGCTTTTATCTAACTCAATCTACGGGAAGTTGCTCTTCATCCCGCTCAAAAGAAGTCTAGAGGCAAAGGTCGTGTGCACCCCCAATGAGTTCCGAAAACACGCTGCCAACCCGCTGCTAAAAAACTGCTACGCCATCGGTCCCGAAACAGTCATCATGATCCTCAAGCAAAAAAATGTCCGAATGGTTCATCCACTCCAAGTCGGATTCTTCGTGCTTGAAAAAGCAAAAGCAAAAGTCTACAGTTTCTTCTATGACACACTGAAACCACGCTACGGTGACAACGTCTCGTTCATCTACTCGAACACTGACTCGTTGCTACTCCAGTTCAAAGGCGTGACAGACATTGAAGCGAAAATGCGTCAAGCTCTTCTGGCTGAATACATGGACTTCTCCAACTATACCAAAAATCACCCCTTGTTCGATGAATCCAAGAAAGGACAGCTAGGACTACTAAAAAACGAAACAGCTGATGACTACCCGAGTGAAATCATCTGCTTACAACCCAAGTGTTACAGCATGTTGCTTGAGTCCGACGCAACAAAATCGGCTGCTAAAGGTGTCAATGACCAGACACAAGCCAAAATCAAACATAAACAATACAGAGATATACATACCCAGAAAACATACACACACTTTGAGACAATACACAACATCCGAGCGCAAGCATACCAACTCCAAACTGTACGCACAATCAAAAACTGCCTCGGTAAATTTGAAAATAAACGTTACTATCTCGACGCATGCACAACTCTTGCCTATGGGCACCCGGACATTCCCAAGAAAACCCTTGAAAATAAAACGTCCGTCGCTAAAAAGAGGAAGCGATGTGCCTTGGCTGATGATGTCGATGAAGAAATGGATTCAACATGGAAGAGACGCAAGCCGGGTGAGACCGTCTTTGGCGAATACACTCGCGATGAAAGCAGCTCCACGTCTACAAGATTTATCCTCTAAACGATCATAAATAATCCTTGTATGCTCATGAAAAATAAATTAAAAATATAAAAGTTGTTTGATTGTCCTTGTATTAAGAGTATATATTGTTGTCTACAAGCGGTTTGTTGTCAGTATGACGTAGGACCCAGTGCAGGATGCAGGAACCGGAGGACTTTTTTGTCTATGTCCCATCGCTAGGTAATAGCCAATTGTATCAAAACAATACATCATCAAGTTTTACAAACAGTATTTATCCAGGTATACAGCTACAGGGAGAGTGGAACGTAGGACTTGTAGAAGTATTCTATAATGATTGGTTCAAGATAAAAAAGTATGATATACAATACAACATTGTAATCTACATAGACTATTTGAATGGTGAAAATGAAAGAATCGGGCATGAAAAAGCTTTGTTTATACCTACCGAGAATATCTCAGGCAATACATTGGAAGATTACATCTCCGATCTAGAAATCAATATAAGAAAAAGTCTGATAAGCAAACAAATCGTTAGAGATGAAGGAAAATTGTTTGAGTATGATAAGGCCACACGACGCATAAAGTTCAATGCCTTTATTCTACAAAATATCTCGCAACACAAATATACTGAAGCTATGGGGAGTTGGTACTTTGTCGGAGAAAGAGCGGCTGAGTTAATGGGTGGAGCGATATGTAAATATAATGTCGGTGAAGGTGGCGTAAGCGAAAAAATGTCCTCTATGAACGATAATGTACGCTACATAAACGTTTACTGCGATATAATTTCACGTAGTTTTATGGGCGACAAGCAAGTCAATATTCTTGATGTTATTCCTATTAATAACTCTTATTCATTTACACGCGCCCATGTCATATATAAAAAATTACGGCGTAGTCATATTGATTCCATTTCCATCGATCTACGAGATGGTGTTGGCGGTAATATCCCGTTCAAGGATGGTGGATGAAGCTTATGCGTATTGCATTTTAAAAGAAGCTAGAGCCTTATAAATATAACGCTGGATAAAAAAAATCATTTGGTATCAAGCAATCATGAGGGTAGTATATGCATATCCGTCGTGCAAACAAGACGAAGTTTTATTCGCGAAACGTGACAAAATACGCGGTGGAAGTTTACATGATATTGACAGATTCACAAGTCCGATATCGTACCAGAGAGGTAGCGGTTTCTTCTCAACCATAGCCAGTCTTGTAAGACGCACATTGCCTTTTCTACGCGGAACATTACTGCCTGCAGCTGCCGATATGGCTCGAAACATGGCACACGATTACTCGGAGCAGAAAATTATGCTACAATCAACAAAGGAACATGGGGTTGCTACACTCAAGAATGTTATAAGGAAAGCCATGGTTGGAGGTAAGATCACAGGAAAAGTAACGAAAAATCGTAAATCGAAGTAGATTCATGGAAGAAAGATGGAGCCGTGTCGTCCATTGTTTAATTACTAATAAATACCAGTGTTCATGTACCACTACCGTTAGTTTCGGGGAAGGATCAATACCGACAACATGCTTGGTGGATCATCTCTCATCATGACAGGCTAGAAGCCCCTACGGAAAACTATGAAATGGGGGGGATTGATATGTTCCCCTCCATCAACAAGAAATATTTAATTGAATCAAGTATCGAATCGAAATTTGAAAGAAACTATCCAAGTACAAACAGTAGTCTGTATGATGGTAGAATTGCCGATTCCTTTATAGAATTTCATATTCCAGGATCGAACAGTGAAATGGTTGACTTGAGCTCGTTAACTGCAGAAGTGAAAATCCGTGTTAGAAATGCAGATGGAAGCGCATTGGCCGCCGCTGCAAATGTTACACTCGTTGACGGTTTCTTTCATCGTATGTTCCAAAGTCACTCTCTATTCCTAAATGGTGTTCAGTGTGAAGGAAACAGTTATACAGGACTACTGAATAATCTCAACGCCTATACATCCATGAGGAGCTCCGATCTAAATAATAAAGGGTTGAATATGATTTATAAATCATTGCAAACACCCATTCCAGATACCGTCGTCGCAGCAAATTTTGCTAATCAAAACGAAAATGAGGGTTGGATTCAAGAAAGTGTACGTCATGGTATACATATGATGGGACCACTAAACTTTGACGTATCCGGTAGCAATAGTTATCTATTGGATAATGACAGCGTAAATATACGTTTGGAGCTGGCCAAACCTAGTAGCGTTCTTCTAACACATGACAATGAACAAAACATCTATTTAGTTGATTCATGTAAATTATGGTGCTAAAAAGTTGTGCTATGCCCTACAGCTTTGCTTGTTCTTAATAAAGCGCTCACAAAAAACAATGACATGACTGAATACATGTTCGATCGACCTATTGTCAAAACAATCGTGTTTCCTACCGGTCAAAACTCAATCTCCATTGATTCCCTTTTCAACGGGGTTGTTCCACATAAATTAGCCCTGTTTCTCATTGATAAGCTGCACACAACGGAGCATATGATCGCAATCCAAATTACTTCCAGCATAATGATATCACAAACGTTATTGTTGATGTAAACGGAAACTGCGTAACCAACATTAGATCAGCGTTTCCGAGAGAGTGTGCCCAAGCATACCATCAAACCCTTTCAGCTCTAGGGAGACGTAACAGCGCTCATCTCATCACAAGACAAAATTTCCCTGCAGGAAGAAGTATATTTGTTATAGATACAAGACCCACCGACTCTGAAGATGTCATTAACCTAGAAAAACGAGCAAACATACGTATAACAGTGAACTGTGAAAATCCACCCACTACGAATAAGATCTTGTTCCTGGTAGGTTATACACTCGGTGTCATCCAAATAAATTCGGCAAGGAGGGTATTCCCCAACTATCTACAGTGAACATGAATAATAATCAAATTGACTACATATCCATGAGCCTTCCAATTATGAAACGTGCCTATATTGGATGTTTTGCGGAAAACAGAATGCCCACGCATCAAATGAAAGGTTACATGATCGTTAACAGCGAAAGCGATCCTAATAAAATGGGACATTGGATCCTAATATTCAAAAACGGAAACAAACACTACTTTTTTGATTCCTTTGGGTTCAATCCAAAAATATATGGAGGAAATATAGCATCATATTGTATTATCCATGCAAAAATACAACTTGTACTATAGAATCCAATCCAAAGTGATCTATCGTTGGTCTGTGGAGCTTACTGCATCTACTTTGCCTATTATCTATGTCAAAATGTGCCAGTTAAAAAGATAATCGAGCGATTCTCCAATAGCGCTCGACGAAGAAATGATACCAAGGTTGAAAAATTCATCATGAACGTGTCTGGAAATCAACAATCCTGCAAGAAGAATATGTGTGGAGTCTTGACGTTTAATACAGCTTGTAAATTATTATGTAATTAACAATAAAAAAAAATCTTATAAATGTTTGTCAATATCCCCTAAAAAATCATTCAGAGGACATAGCAGTGAACGTGCATTATCACCACAAGCATTGAAATGCTAATAACCTTATGTAAATGACCCGTTAACATCATTCCGCGGTAAACCAGTTCCGGTACCCTCCGCCCGCCCCCTCGTTTCTGCGCTTACCCCGCGTACGGACCGGTTGAGTCAAGGTTGCATGCATCGCGTCCTACCCCCGCCCACCAAAATGACTCTAGAATGCCGTTCTTGTAGTATTATTAACTACTATTACTTCATGGAGGAAGGTGGTTACGAAGAAATATTATATTTCTAAATCAATATTGGAAAACACTCTCAACTTCGAAGGAGTATCTACTGCAACATCTAAGATGTGGGAAACGAGAAACCAAACAAAGCTAAGTTTTGAAAGAAGTCCTTAAATAATATTGAATGTTTATTTGCCAAAAGGAAAATATCCTGAAAGCTACAAAGGATTTAGGTACTGTATATGATCGGTACGTGAATATGAATATAATAGTAAGCAAATTAAATGATCAACTAATATTATTTGAAAACAATAAAATATTGAAAGCTATTATCAATATGTACTCGAGTTTCATTATTTTACATGACTCTAATGTTCCAATAATTAGTGGGTAAGAGCAATGTGCTAGCTGATGATATTGCTAAGCGATACATAGCTTCTTATGAAAATATAATTTTCCTATTTTTTTTATGTTTATGACCACCTATCAATTAATTATTATTTCATGAGAGTAAAGAAAGTGCTCATTTCAATTCGTGACAAAATTGAACATGGTTACATCATTATCTAAATGTTAGTCATTGTGTGCACCATAATTTTTAAAAGGATATGCACAACCAAACATTTGTATGCTTTCTAAGCTTTTGGTCATCAACCCTACGACCAATGTTACTATGTGTATATTTGAAAGTTAGTATATTGATTACCACAACATCCTGTTGGGTTGGCTATGGATGGTGACCCTCATGATTCTAGCAAAAAAATAACATATACTACCGACGTTGCTGGCGATGTTACAGTGAAACGAATTCACAAGAGATGTTCCAATTCTTGAGGTATTTATTACCACAAAGTATCAAATACGAATATTGATTACACGATTCATTCATTGTGTATTTTGCTAATTATTTGCCCGCGGAAACTGAATGTTTACAACTTTTTACAGCGCACCGCAATATTTTTGAAGACATCAGAAGCCGATTGAATTTATTTCTCAATTTCATTCGCTCCTAAATAATTACATTTCGAGCTATTAACACTCAGTTTTCAATGTATAATCACAGAATAGCGTTCACCTAACAACGTGGCCTAAATCAGAAGAGATAAAAAATAATCAAAATTTTGGTAGAGCAAGAATTGTAATGACCCTCTGAAGAAGATTTGAAAAACGCGCTTATGAACTATTTCCTTATAAGAAGGTCAGTCGAGCAACGACTGTTGCTTGTTCGACAACATGAGCTGGCTCTATCATTTATATCGCTTATAGTTAGTTATCAAGGAAACCAAATCGTCTTGAGTGGATCTGTCGTGCATTTAAATTTGTTAATTTAAATGTTTGCGATCCATTCTACACATTGATTTGACAATTTAATTAATTCAAATTCCTTTCTCGTGTAATTGATGTATTTACCTAAAAAAAATTAGCGTTAGCTTGAATTTATTCATTTAGGTCTTATAAAGACTCCAGGATTACCTCGTTATAATACATATAATTCGTTGCGATTAATGCACCCATTCGCTAGTTATAATTTATGTCGCTAGTTTTCATACAGGAAACATATCAACATTTTACTTATTGCTTTTGCAACATGACCTTCCTGACCAGAACAATTCAATGGAAGTTGTGTTCCGCAGAGGTTCACTCTGGTTGATAGATATATATATCGATATGTAGCATTAAATGACTTGAGGTATAATACCTAACGTTTAAAAATTATAAAGACTCATATTTGCATCCAACACAAGAATGTGAGACGCAACATGGTACAAAAAATTCTTGCCGAAGAAAGAATTTATTGAAAAGCTTCATTCAGCAACGCGTTGGGCGGTTAAAAATGATGAGTTCAAGGACCGAACAAACAGTACTACGAGTGAGTGAGTATCCCTGGCGCACCCAATGTTCATATTACAATACTCAGCTCGTTGCTATGACGAGTGATCTGGCAAATACATCTCCGACCAAGGATTCCATTGACATCTGAGGGTTGTTTTTATCTCTCATCTATACAATAAATAATCATTGCACAATTGAAACTGTGTAAAAAAATTCGATTCAATTTGGTCAGCATTTCGTCCATTTGATGCGTTCACGTTCATCTGCTTGCGATGGTTGAATATTCTAAGTCACGATGCCGGGGCAGCTTCTACTTCATTTGTAGATACTCGCTGAAATGTTGAAAAACATAATCCAAATTATTCAATAGACAATTGCTGAAAAAACGTGCAATACCCGTAGAGTATTTTAATTTATGTTATGAAAGCGTCATCACAGATTTTTTTCGAGCACGTAACAGTCTCGGCCAAAATGCTACACCGGCAGAATTTTTATATGAATGCATTTTCTTTCATTGAATTGATCATTCTAACAGAAACAAGCGAAGAGTAGTGAATTAATGACACGTTCACACATGAATGAATCCAACTTCAACTTAAAATATCATTTGTTCAAATGATCCCAACTTAATAGCATAAATTTTAGTTTAGCGGATTTACATTCAGGGATGCCGTAAACAAGAGACTCAAGTCCATTAATCCCACGCGAGATGGATCACACCCTATAAATTGTTCCATTTTGCTTCGCGCTGCTCAATAGCCAGACAGTCTTGGGAGGCTGGAGTAATTTGCCTCCCTTAACGTAACTTTTACGATGTAATGAGCTTTCAGGACCAAATGGCTAATTGACGGCCCTTCTCAGAAGCCTGTTTGAGGAGCCGTCGTCCTGAGAGTAATTACCTGATGCCAGCCGAGGCTTGGTTCATTGTTGCATTTCAGGACCTGGCGGCGCGCAGCAGGATTGCAGAGTAGAAAAACAGTCCGTGTTGTGGTCTATTCCATTTCAGTTTGAAACACCAACGAGCTTGTATACTGCAAGGTACCACTTTTTCTTGATCATTCGTCGTTAAAAGCAAATTTAACGCATCATTTGAGCGAGTGCCTTTTCTTATTCATCAATGAGTCTAATAGACAGCTATTTTATGTCTTAATGAGGTCATTTGGATCCATAGATGGCTTCGTAGGGAGAGAAGTGGAGGACCGCAATGAGATGTGAAGAAAGTTAGGATCATCATTCATCATAATAGTTCAAACTTCTTAGAAAATTATCTTCAGGATTTTGTTTGTGTTTACAATTATGTCTACAAAATCATTCGTGACACTTGAATATGCACAACTTATTCATACATGAGAAAAAAATGTATGGAATATTGGATGAATGTCGAGTATCAAATGTGAAGATACCGAGTCAACAATTTTCAATGGGATATACACTTCATGATAATCACACACTCAGGGCACTCACATGAAAGTTTCTGATAGCCTTCTCATCAGACGCAAATAAATTTCATCAATAAACATACTCAACAATTAATGATCTTAATGTAAAATATTCATACCCAATTTAGCATGACAGTTGTGATTTACGGTTCGTCTTTGCGGAGTTCAAAGTTCTTCCGATAGCAGCGAGCAAGATACCGAACAACGTTTACCGAGCCGGTTGGACTTCATTTTCTCTTCAGCTTGGCGTTGATCCCAATATTAGTCGTAGAGACTCAGTTTAAATGGACCAGTTTCGAACTTTTTTCTTTGAACTCACTATGAATATCTGAACCCATTGTACGGATGACGGAATTTAGTTCCGAACACGATGTAATGAATTCATTGGGGACGATTTAAATGAATGGAAGTAAAAAATGTTCAGGTTGTAAGTTGCGATATATTGTATTCATAATATTATCATGTAACATTATTCATCATTATGAACAGTTACCAGCTTGTTTGTATGTGTGCATGATCTTAAAAAAAGTCCAAACACTATTAATTCAATTGTCAAACATGGTCGGTAAACTAATTGCGTGCGGATAAATAACGAGTGGATAAAATCTCGCTTCAGACCATTAACACTCTGCTTGTCAGACTCTTTCAATTGTTTGCCACCGTAGACTGTTTCAATCTCGTCTTTCCCGCCTTCAATTGCGTGATCCGTTGCACTAAGATCGAATGCAGAATATCGGAGGTGTGCAGTCACCTCTCCAGCAGTTTCATTGTACAAGTCGTTTCCAGAGTGACAAATTGAGGGAGCATTCTACCTTTCTTTGATGAAAGAAAACGAGTTACACGTCTTCATGTCTATAACTCATTTTAAGGGACGCCATAACAGATCATTTCTGACCCATAAATTGGTAGTAAATAGTCTTACCGTTCGCTCCGCTTCACCGAATGTAATCGTCCAAGTTCGATTGTTCGTAACACACGTCAAAAATTTTTCTTGGCGGAATGAGACAGAACCATAGAGCGAGTGTTCGGAAAGTCAGAAAAAATGCTTATCTGGTTGGACGAGCTGGCATCGGAGATCAGGGTGGACAGCTGGAAAGATAAAAATTTACCGAGGGGGGGCCAAAATTGGTAGTTGATTGATGGCGCTGAGTGCGAATAATATTGCTGAACATTCGCATCTATTAACTAATCCCATTCGCATCAATTACAAATCACATGTAAAATATCAGTGTCAGTTGAAGTGTCGTTTGAAATCTGAAAACATTTGTTCCCATCTCACCAGTACTTATCTGTGACAAGATAGCTGCAATTTCCCTTCTCACCAGTACTCATCTATGACAAGATAGCTGCAATTTCCCTTCTCACCAGTACTTATCTATGACAAGATAGCTGCAATTTTACAACACCATTTATTGAGATTCAACATTTTCCCATTGAGATTTTCCATTTTCCCATATAACAAGAGTCAATGGCATTTTGTCTAGCTTGTTAAATATAAGGCAGAAAACAATATTCAACGTCTATTTCAGAGGAAAGAAGAAGGTTGAATGTTTTCGAGATGAAGTGTCTGAGGAGCATGGCTGGAGTAACGCTAAGAGACCGGATCACCAACGACGTGGTTCGAATCAGAACAGGGATGGTGAAAAAGTTGGAGAACAGAGTGGATTCGCGTGTATTGAGATGGTTCGGGCTCATGGAGAGAATGGATGAAGGGAGATTGGTGAAAAGGGTGATGAATGCGGAGGCGAGTGGTCGCAGGCCTAGAGGTAGACCGAAGTTTGGATGGATGGATGGTCTG